>PVJH01019387.1:0-42881 GCA_004026705.1 Nesogale talazaci
AGCTCTGAGCCCTGAGGGGGGCTACCAGGACCCTTGTGGCTCCCCAGAGGCACTGCTTGGTTGGCCGAGCGGGAGCTCCTGTGAGGTCCCCATTCTGTGTGCCAAGAGAGCCGAGGGCCTGGGGGCTCCCAAGATCTGGACACCGGGCTGTGGGATCCACCGGTGCTGCCCTGAGAAGGATCGGGTCTCACGCTGCTCAGCACGCGCTGAAAGACTAAACCCCTGACCCATCCTTCTCGGCTTCTGTTTCCATGCTTCCGCGCTCCCCCCTTCACACCCCCCCTCGGGACGGCCCGTACCACACCTGCCCTGAGTCGACCCCGTTTATCCACTCTCAGTCCTAGGACAGTACCCACGTCTCATGGGGTCCCGCAAAGAGACGGGGCCACTGCTCCAGGGCATTGCTGGTCCACAGGAGCTCCGTGCCAGAGTGCTGGCCTTCCACACGGGCGACCTGTGCTCCAGCCTGGGCAGGTGCAGACCGCTGAGTGCCACCTCCCCCTTCTGCAGGGGAGGCGGGGAGGTAGGGCTGGTGTGCTGATGGGAGGGAGGAACAGGCTTTCTGCCAGGGGTTTCGAAATGACGATAGACCAGGAAGAAAGGTGTGGAAATCCCCTTCCAGAAAAACCAGTTGTGGAGAAGCCTGGTGCATACCTCCCGGTGGTCTGGTCCTCCAGAGCATGCAACTGTCATGAGTCATCTATGCACACACACGTATACATGTATATGTACGCACACATGCATACAACCAAGAGGAGGGCTGCAAAGAGTTTGTGGGGAAATCCCATTATCTTCTAGTTCCATTTTCTTGTCAAGATTTCAGAGTCTTATTCTCTCTGTGTACATTTATATATAGGGTCTAAAGGAATGCATACACGCACACATATATCTATGTAACTTATGGTGTGTGTGTGTGTGTATGTGTGTGTATACACACCAAAAGTTACATAGATATATATCAGTGCAGCATAACACAGATAACTTACAGATAGTATATGTAAGACTCATTATGCCTGAATTACAGTGTTGACAAGGACCACTGAAAGTACTGTGAATTGCCAAAAGAACAAACAGGTCTGTCTTGGAAGAAGCACAGTCAGGATGCTTCTTCAAGGCGAGGATGGCGATATTTTGTCTATATGCTTTGGACATGTTGTCGGCAGACTCATCCCTGGAAAAAGGCCTCCTGCTGGCCAAAGAGAAGGGCAGTGGAAAAGAGGGAGGCCTTCACGAGGAGGGCCAACCCGGGAGGCACCAGTGGACTTGAGCACAGGAACTCCTGTGGGGGAACGGCATGTGGGCCAGACGGTGTTCACCTTAGTGGGAATGGGCTTGGCAGCAGGCAGCCGTCAGGGTTTGAGAAGTCAACAGGTGACTCACCGGAAGTACAGTGCCCGCGTGAAGAATGTGGTCAGTGTCAGGCCACAGAGGCCAAAGGTCAGCCTGGGAGCTACGGGAGGGCCCAGGGGCCATTATTGTAATGGCTCTTCCCATTGTAGACGCCATACAAGTTCTGCCTCCGCCAGCCACTAGCATGAATCCATCCCCAGGTCTGCCCGGCCCATGATTCTGTGGTGATTCAGATACGCTAAGAAATCTGAATGTTCTTCTCATCTGAGGAGAACTGCCAATTCTCCAGAGGAAGGGCAGGAGCCCTAGGGACCCACTGGGCTAAGCGGTGGCCCATCATGCCCCACATTGGCTGTCAGAACCGACCAGCCGCTCGGCGGGTGAAAGGTGAGGCTGTCTGCTCCCATAAAGGAGTCTGCCTCCTCGGAGCCCAGGGGGCAGTCCCCTCTGATGGACAGTGTAGTGGACCACAGAGAGTTCGGATTGTCTGAGTCGAAATGTGACTTCAACTTGCAAATGGTATATTCAAAACACGCCCATCAGCTCCTATTGCCGGAGTGCTATGAATCTCCCGGCAAGACCACGTACCCCACACTGACCCCCACTCACGTGGGGACAGATGAGCGGCCACTGACCTCAGTCTTCTCGGTGGCTGTCCATCTGGTCCTCAGATGGGACGGCACAGGGCAGGAAACCAGCAGCACTTGTTCTTCCCAGTCCGAAGGAGGCAGAGTTTCTCGATTCTTGCGGGGAGTTTCAGTTAACACAGCTGACGTCTGGGCGGAAAGAGAAGGGCTCTTGTCAGAGTTGGTATTCAGCCCCTCCACGGCCTTCTAAAGACGATACCGGGAACTTCAAATGCTTCACCCACGTCATGTCCACTGCTCCAGTCACCGGCTTACACAGGAGTCGCCAGGCAAACGCAGGGTGACCAGGAGCCCCCCCTTACAACCATCTGCTGATGATGGTTGCTCTGTAGGCGTGACTGCCAGTCCTTTGTACAGGATGCAAGAGCATGCCATTGGCTACTGTTCTTATTCTCAGATGCTTGCCAAAGACTGGATTTATTTCAACACCAAACAAAACCTGCTAACAACAGGCAAAACTGAAAAACCACACTTACTGCCACCAAGTCGATGCCGACTCACAGAGGCCGCTCGGACGGGGCAGAACTGCCCCTGCAGTTTCCAAACCTGGGACTCTGCACTGGAGCAGAAAAGTCCCTCCTGCCTCCCAAGCAACACGGCCCATAGTGCAATGCACCAGGCTCCTTAGGCAACCCTACAAGTGGCCGTATTGATTGCCAGGGCTGCAACCACAGAAAGACACCCCCATTCTGCCTGGCCCCCAGCCTTTCTCTGAACCCCCAGGTGACAGATGAACCCTCACAGCAATGATGGGCCCTGGTTTCTTCATGCTGTTTGCTGAACACCTCATTCGGCACAGTGTGGGGGGTTTCAGCAGGCCCCCTGTCAAACAGAGGCCTGAGTAAGCATTAGCAGCGCTCCCAGAAAGGTCGGGGGGTCAAACTCACTAGTCACTCCTGGAGAGGGAAAACGAGGCTGTCTGTTGTCACAAGGATTCAGAGACCCAGGGGCTCTCTGCAGAAACCAACTTGATGGCAGTGATCCTTTGTATGAAAAACAAAAACATCACCAAAAAAACCCAACCCAGGCAGTTCCTGTCTGTCTGGTGAGTCCTGACAGATGTCAGTCCCACATGTCAGTCTCTCCGCTCTGACGGGGTTTCTAGGCTCTAATCTCTCGGGCTAGGCCTGGTGGGAATAGTGGGTTGGACACTGGGCTGCTAACCACAAGATCAGCAGTTCAAAACCAACCACGGGTTGCTCCTCTGGTGAAAGACGAGTCTTTCTACTCCCCGAAAGGGTTACAACCTCAGCAATTTCACAAGGGCTGTTCTCCTATGCCTTCCGGGGTCGCTGCGGTTATCCCGGACTCGAGGACAGTGAATGGGACTGGGGTGGAGGGAGCCCTCCCAGGACAGCAGACACCATCCCAGGCAGCAGAGGCTCCAGACTGGAAGATGAGGCTGGCCGGGCCCACAGACCGTGCCAGTGGCCCGTCCAGGAGACGCCTGCAGACAGCCCCAGAACCGGAGACATAATAAACACTCGTGGGTCTCCAGCACTGGGATGAGGGGCGGATTCTTGGGGAGGAAGCTTGGGGACAGGGTCACTCTGACTGTTCTCCCGGGGCTGGTGTGAATAACAGAGTCCATGCGGCAGCAGTGTGGGGGACGGTCGGAGAGCACGGGAGCTGGGATGAAGGCTGGGCAGACAAAGCGGCTCCTTGGGCAGAATCCACAGCATTCAGGAAGTGCTGAGACCGGGTTTGTCTATGGGTCGGTGACCCCGGAAACCAGGCTGGTGCTGACTTGAAACAGGGTCCGTTTGGAGCTGGCTGGCTGTGGGAGCCGGATGTTTAGATAGAAATACGCCCAAGTGTCCCCCGGTTGAGGGTGCAGGGCTCCGTCAGGAAGTCAAGCCTGGGCCTGGGTGGTTTGAGAGGAACAGGAAGGTGGGCGAGCCCACCCTGCCACAGGCTCCTGGGCAGCCTCGCTGCCACCGCCCCTCCCCCTTCCGCTCCCAGGGCCCCTCCCAGAAGCCTTTCCCTGGTGCCCAGGTGAGGTTAAAACCACCAACACCCACTGCCCGGCATCGACTTTCAACTCAGGAGACCTCCTGTACAGGGCAGCCCCACCACATCTTCAGCAGATGGTTGTTCAGAATCAGTGACCCGGTCTTTCTTCTAAGGATTGGTTGTCTGGGTGGAGTCAAACCTCTACCTTTAGGGGATAGTTGAGGGCTGAGACGGCCCTGGCCAGGGCCTTTCCAGGCCGGGTCAGGCTTGGCCAACATCGCTCCCAGTATTCCCTGAGTGTCCATGGGGCACAGATAGCTAGGCGGTTAAGTTCTCAGGGCGTCTGGGCATACTAGGAGCTTTTTAGTGCAGGAAAAAGTTAACGTCTTAGGAAACCCACAGGGGGCCGTGTGGTGGGTGATGGGATGGGCCCCTAACCGCACGGTCAGCAGTTCAAAACTACCAGCTGCTCTGAAGGAGAAAGAGGAGGCTGTCTGCTCCTGTCCAACATTCCCTTCTTAGAAACTCACAGGAGCAATCCTGCGGGACCCTCTAGAAACGATCGGACCCTGCCTTGGAGGCTGGCTGAGTCAGAAAGGACTCAAAGAGGTGAGAGTTTTAGGGCTGATTCCACACGCCTTATCTGGGGTGTCCTGCTTCCTCGTGGGCTCCTGCAGGAAAATCAGCTACTCTCTCTAGAAAAAAAAAAGAATGAAGAACAAAACAATGATTCCTAAAAAAAGAAAGAAAAAACCCACCAATGTTTGCTGTGTCACTATCCCAGGATGCACCCCTTCAGCCCTCACTCAATGCACGTAGAGGGCCCGTCCGCATCTCCTGTCTGGCTCACCCAACCCTTCACCCAGCACGAACCTCTAAGCACAGCCCCCTCCTCCCCCGAGATGGGGACCGGGCCTGGGTTTTGTTTGGATTATGTGGCTACAGGAAGTAGGGCAGTCGTGAGCCAGGGTCCCCTCGATCGCCGTGGGGTTAGGGTCATCCCTTAATGATGGGTGGGCCGGCGAGAGTCGGGGTGTCAGGTGGGAAGTGGCTGACTTCACACTTGGCGGGAGCCGGTGACATCTTGCTAGGTCACTGGCGATCGCCATGGTGTAACACGTGGGAGGAAGTGGAGGCTTTCTGTTGGCGTCAGGTCTCCGAGCCCCACGGGGGCAAGCCCGGGCACGGTGGGGCAGACCTGCCATAGGGCTTTCTCACTGAGATCTTGAAGAGAGCAAACCTCCCTGGGATGCCCTCCCAGGTGCAGCTGGCTGGCTGCCTGGCTTCGAACCGACAGCCTTATAGACAAGCACCTATGGTCTGTGATCCAGGTACGTCTGTTTAGGGACACACGTCGTCACCAATTCCGGACAGGGGACGAGAAGTGACCCACCCAACAGCTCAGCCTCTGGCAGCGTGCTCCCTGGACTCGCAGGTCAGGGGAAGGGAGGGCACAGGTGGCGGCACCCTAACAGCCTGTGGGCACAGCTCTGACAGGAGAGGGTTGGATCCCACCCAATGAGAGCACGGTGCCCACACGAAACCTCAAGACATGACGAGGACCCTCTGCGTGTGCCAGGCGGCGGGCCATGAAGGTACAACAGTCTGACCCTGGGCCCTGGGGGTTGTCCACCTGGGACCTTCTGTGGTGGCCTGAGGCTGCCCTTGCAGCTGGGCGAGGCCTGAGCCCTGCTTCCCTTCAAGGATACATACACACGTGGTTGGTAACTGCACCCTTGCACTGGATTCCTCCCCCCGCCCCCTGGAGCTGCCAGCCCCGGTCTTCCGGCCTGTTTCTCCTCTCTCTACCGAGGCGTGGGGCCCACGCTCAGAGAGAGGCTGATCAGCCGCCGCCTGCAACAAGGCCCCGGAAACATGGGGCTGAAGCTTCTTGCCAGCCAGGCCTGGCCTCGCCGGCTGCCTGAGCGCTGAGGACAGCCTTTTCTCAAATGCCAGCGCCAGGCTCTCTCCTCACCTGCCTCCTGCGCTTCCTCCCACTGCCCCAAAGGCTGCGAGCGTGCTTCCAATGCAGGGCGTGGCCCACCATGCCCCACCGTCACCAACACCACGCACACTCACACACTCACTCTCTCATGCTCACCCAGACCGAGACACACCCACTCCTGCACACACAGAGACACATACTCACATATTCACACACTCACTCCCATACAGACACACATCTAGACTGAGGCACACTCAACATATACACACACACACCTATAGAGGCACACACACACATCAGTAAACAGGCACACTCACACACAGAGACACACATCCATAAACACACTCACATATTCACAGACTCACTCACAGACAGACACACACCCAGAGACACATATACTCATGCACATACGAAGACACACATGCATAGACACACACTCACACTCACTCACAGACACATACCCAGAGTCACACATACTCATGCAGGCACAGACGCACACACTCACACTCACATACAGACACACACACTCAGAGACTCACACACCAGCTCCCCTGTGCCCTAACTCACAGGCCACACTGCTCAGCCCTGAGAGCCCACGGTTCAGTCGTGGGGACCCTGGTGTGGTACTACACAGACCTGCGTTCACATCCTGAGGGCAGGTGAAACAGCGAGTTTTTCCTCCCCGTGTCTGGGCCCCACTGCAAGCGACACCTGCAGCACCAGCTGGGCACTGGCTTCTGCTCTGCTCACCGGCACCGGGAGGGGCGGGGGCTCCACAAGGCTTGTGGGAAGCAGAACGGAGACGAGAGACTTTTCCCACCGGTGACTCGAAACCCCCTGGCACCGTGACCTGCACGGCATTCAAGGAGCCCTGGTGGCTCACCAGTGAAGCGCTTGGCTGCAAGGTGAAGGGTCAGTTGTTGGAAGGTGCCAGTGGCTGCTGCCAGTCAGCTCCCCATAAGGATGCTAGTCCAGGAAGCCCCTCAGGGCAGTCTTACCTTGTCCTGCAGGGTCACCGGGGGCTGGGAGGGCCCGCCCGCGGGCTGATGCAGCTGCAACTGGAATGACACGGGGCCTGGGTGGGGGGGGGGGGGCGGTTTCCTACAACTCAACAACCACAGCCATGGAGTCCGTGGTGCCGACTCACGGTGACCCTGCAGGACAGGGCAGAGCTGCCCCTGGGCGCCTCCCACACTGCAACTCTTGACCGGGTATCTGGCCGGTGCTTTAGGACGGAGTAGCATGACGTCGCTAGGACAAAATCCAGGATCTTATGACCCAATCGCCTTGCAGCCCACTTCAAAGGTTTGCTGAGTTAAAAAGACGGGGTGGAAGGGACGTGCCCGTGGCTTATGCCCGGGTGCATCCCTCTGACCATGGACCAGACGTGGGAATCTCCCGGCTCACAGGCAGCATGCATCGGAGAGTGGACTGCTGCGGAAGCGAACCCCCCAAACTACACTCCAGCTGTGAGGTCCCGAGACGGGAGCTGTCTGGGGGAATGGGACGCCTCGTCTTTCCTGAGGACCTGCGATGCCGACCCTGTGTATCTCGGGGTCACCCCTGCACCTGCAACCTGGGAATGGGGATGGTGACAGATGCACCCCATCAACTGATCTCCCCTAGGGTCCCACTAAACATATTCTGGTTTTTAATCATTTCTGCTTTTTTTTTTTTTTGTTGATGCAGGTTTTTATCTGTTTTATTTTGCTATTCTTCTTAGTTTTTTTCAGGGGGGGTGGGGCATGTTTGCTTGTTTGTCAATGGTTTTCTGTACAGGAGACCCAGGAGGAAGTGGGTCTGTGGAGACAGCAGCTGGATTAATGGTCCCCTGGGGGAGGGTGGGGGGACTGGGGTGCTCCTAACGATGAGGACAAGACTGAAGAAAACGTTCTGAAGCTGACACCGGTGAGGTGAGGACGGGACCGTTCTTCCTGGTGAGACAGAAGCGCTGGAGGGTATGACATGGGCTCTGCATGCCAAGAAACTTCCAAGAAATCAAAACAAAGGAGCCAAGCGCCATGTGGCCAGCAGGCCAGTGTTTGCTAGTTGCCAGATGAGCCAACGGCAGAAGACTCGTGGGGCGCCCTCAGTTAATGGAAACAGCCTTCGACGGAGCCTCCTAAGAAAGGCCTGGAGATTGCCTCCTGCCTCCACAGCCGGTGAAAACCTGGGGAGGACACAGCTTTGGGGGTCACCGAGAGCACACCCCCTGTCAGTAGTTAAAGAAGGCTAGGGGGGCGGGGGGGGGGACCCAGGGACGGGCTTCATGTCACACTCCAGCCAAGACGGGCGATGGAATCACAGGCTAACTCTTCACTCAGCAACCCCAGGCACTGTGGGCGGCGGGTCCCTGACCCCACACCAGGGACAGGACGGAGCCCTGTGCTCTGGCCCAGCTGGACTGCCATGCACTTAAGGCTCTGAGAAGCCAGCCAGGGGCCTCCGCATGCCGAAGGAGTAGGTGTGCCGGGTTATCTAATCTGAATTCCCAAGGCGATGGTCTGGAACAGGGAGCTCAGAACAGTTTGTCATGGGGCCAGGTGGCCAGGAGTGGGAAGCGGCACGGGCAGGGCCAGAGGGAGAGGATAGACAGACTCCTGGCTCTGGGCTGACTGCCGGGAACTGGGGTTCAGAGATCCTGGGTGTTGGGGCCACCTGACACAGCTAGGCCTCTGGGCACAAGGCGCCCTGGCGGCATAGTAGCGACGTGTTGAGCTGTTGACCACAAAGTAGGCAGTTCCACACCATCAGCCTCTCCACAGGAGAAAGACGAGGCCTTCTGCTCCCATAAAGGCTGGACAATCTCAGAGGGCCCAGGGGCAGCCCTCCCCTGCTCTGGGGCATTTGTTGTGAGTCGGAATGGTTTGTATGGCCCTGGCTGAGTCTGGTTGGGTCTGGGCTCCCAGTATAGGAAGCGGAGGGCGGTACCTCCTCCCTTGAGGCCCAGCGTGAGGGATGCTGGCTTGACCTTGGTGAAAATGAAACAGAACGGAACTTTGGGTGTGAAGGACAGGCTGGGGGTGGGGGGTGGGGCTTCCTCCAGGGGATGGGCTTCACCTGCTAAGTCCCTCCGATGAAGGGGCGTCTACGTTTGGATCCTAAAGGCTGGGGTTCTGGGGGAGTCCCTCAGGGGGCTGGGACAGCCACCGCCAACTCGACAGCATCGCCAGCCTCATCAAAAGACCTACTCGTGCAGATGTGGCTGACCCGACAGGCGCTTTGCAGAGTGTACCTTCAAGACAACAGAAAGGAAACAGCTGTCCGGATGGAGTGGGGGCTGTGGGGGGGCCCCGCGGGAGCGATTTCCTGTACCCCCGTCCCCTCGATCCTCACGAGGTCCCTCTGTGGCTGGTATCTGGTCCCCATCTCACAGATGGGGAGATGGAGGCCCCAAAGAGTTCAGCGAATTGCTCACGGCCACGTGCACAGGAGCCGGCTGAAGCGCCCTGGCAAGGCCTGCATCAGCACCACAGCCGGACACGCCTGCCCACAGCGCTCACCCGGCCGCTGCATCCTCAGCTCAAACGCCATGACCTCGAAGGCACCCCATGACACCCCACGTTCCCCCCCGTGGATGGCCCCTGTCTCACAGGATAAGCTTGCCCTCCTCCACCCACCCCCAGCTCTGCAGGGCTCAGAACGGATAGTGTGGCCCCGGAAGGCTGTGTTCCGGTCCCCCTGACACCCAGCACGGCAGCCCGGGCTGGGTCCCCGCACCTCTGCCCCCAGCTGTGGCCTGGTGTCCTTCCAAGCTGGGATAGCTCATCTGGAGCGTGGGAACGAGGCTGAGGATGACAGAGACGGAATGCTCCCAGACCGACAGGCCATGCGGCATTAGGCAGTGAGCTGGCCAAGTGGCCCACTCCTCGGTCCTTGGCTCCTCAGGCCATGGGGTTTGATCCAAGTGCCTGACCTCTCAGGTGTGAGAATGAATGGAATAATGAGTACACGGACAGAGCAGACCATGGCAGGCCAGTCCGGAGTAGCTGTTGCTCCAAAGATCCCTGGCGGGGCTGCCTGAGAGGCACTGGACGACTCTGGGGCCCCTGGCACGCAGTGTCCGAGAGGTCACAGCCTTGAACCCACACAAGGAGCGGCCGTGAGTTGCCAAGACAGACCAGTCAGCAGTTAGGGGCAGGAAGCACCGCGGCATCTTCATGGAGACAAGAGCGGTGGAAGTCAATGGAGCAAGGCGACATCGGGTCCCTAGACCTGGGCCTGGAAGACCTAGATGGTGCCCAGCTACCACCGCTGACCACCCTGAATGGAGGCCTGGGAAAGAAGGGGAGACACCTGTGAAACAGAACTCAGAAACCTCAGGAACCAAGTCTACAGTGGTGCTGAGCCGATGCCCACTCACTGCCACTCTGCAGGCCGGAGTTGAACAGCCCTTGGGGGCTCCCCAGGCTGCAGATCTTTACGGACCAGGCGGGGCCTTTGAACTCCCAACCTCTCGGTTCGCCGTCCAGTGCTCAATCCACGGGGTCACGGGATGCCTTTGCAACAATGAGGAACCATGGAATAAAGTCTCCCATCCATTTTGGAGTCTGAACTGCTCCACTGAGCCCCCAGACTCCTGCAGGAGGTGCCGAAGCCCCCACACACCCGCCGTCTCTGCCCTATTGCCCCTCACCCTCAGGGCTTGACCAAGGCACATTTACACCACGGGAGTGGACACGAAAGCCTTCCTGGCAGTGGCGCCACATGTCTGGACGCAGCAGAGGGTGGAGGTGGGCTGGCAAGCCGGTCGGGATGGGGGAGTGGGCGTGGTCCTGGAGCCTTCTCACCCTGGCAGCCCAGTGAGCCCTGGGGATCAGAGCACTTGCTGTGTCTTCCAAGATGCTAATCTTTGGGCTACTCCTCCAGCACACCCCCGGGGAGCTCTGGCATTCGTCCTGCAGCGCCATGGTCGCTGTGTCACCAGGTGGGCAGCTCCCAGAGGCGGGCATGGATGGCAGGGCTACTCACAGGCAGAACCAACACCACCTGGCCTCTGGTGAGGTCTTCTGTCTCTACAACTTGGAGGAGCCGCTATTCTGTAGGGGGAAGGGGGGAAGGGGAGGGGGTTTGAGCTGGGAGAGAGTGGGGAGGGGGAGGAAAAAGAAAAGGGGGAAGGGAGGGGAAGGAACCCAGGAAGGGAGCAAAGAGGGTGGGGGGAGGTAACAAGATCCTACTTCTGCACCAGGCAAACTATGAGGAAATAATGACAGTGATACGATTCTGCTGCTGAAGCGGCGATGGGAAGGGGGGGACAGAGAGGAAGAAATGAGACAGGGAGGAACGATGGCTCTCTGAACATGGCCTCCACAGGGGCTTGGGCTGTGGTTGTGCAGGGGAACAGTCCTCATAACCCATGAGGATGATCAGAGAGGAAATGGGGGCTGGACCTGCAGGGCATGAGGTGGGCGTCCCCCCTCTATCTGATCCCGCCCAGCTCATTTTCGGAGGGCCAGGTACGAAACCCTGGAGGTCCCAGAAGCACCACGGACCTGCTGTACTGAACTACTTTGCGAGAGGGGCGTGGGGGGTGAGGGACGCGGGTCCTTGGGAACACAGGAAGGGGTGTGCGTGGAGGGAAGTCGGGTGACATCCTGCCAGCACTGGAAGTCATTTGTTTGCGTATGCATATGTATGTGTGCGCACAATCTCACCCCACCACACTTAGGCAAAATACTAAGGGCGTGCAACAGAAAAGCAAGGGGAACAGTGAAACGAAGTCCCCAGGGAGGACCAAAAATAGACTGCGGGACCAGGGTGTGGTGCCCCATCAGACTCAACCAGAAAGCGCCCCTAAAGGTCAACAAAGAGACCTTGCATGATATACAGGCTTTTCTTTGTTGTTATTGCTGGTTATTTTCGGTTGTTGTTCTGTTTATCTTGTTGCTTTCTTTTGCCCTGTGTGTGTTTGTGCATGTTATTGTCTCTGCAGGTCTATCTAGATAAGTGGGATACACAATCTGGAGGAGAACAACAGGACTGACAGTTCCAGTGGGACATGGGAGGGGGTTGTGGGGGGTGGGGAAGGAAGTGGTGTTAACAAACCCAGGGAAAAGGGAACAATGAAGGATCCAAAATCAATGGTGAGGAGAGTGTAGGAAGCCTGGTAGAGGTTGATCAAGGGCAATGTAACCAAGAGGAATTACGGAACCCAAATGAAGGCCAAACATGGGAGCAGGACGAGAATAGTAAACGGGAATAAGAGAAAAGAACTGGAAGATAAAGGACACTTGTAGGCATGTACATATGTAAATATATTTTTATATGACAATGAGGAAATAGATCTATGTACATATATTAGAGGCTTGGTATTAAGGTAGCAGATGGACATTGGGCCTCTAGTCAAGTACTCCCTCAATGCAAGAACACTTTGTTCTACTAAACTGACATTCCATAATGCTCACCTTCCTGACATGATGGCTGAAGACAAATGCAAGCAAAAGCAAGTGTTGAAGAAAGTTGATGGTGCCTGGCTATCAAAAGATACAGCATCTGGGATCTTAAAGGCTTGAAGATAAACAAGCAGCCATCTAGCTCAGAAGCAACAAATCCCACATGGAAGAAGCACACCTGTGTGATCACAAGGTGTCCATAGGGTCAGGTATCAGGCATCAAAGGACAAAAAAATCATATCGATGTGAACAAGGGGGGAGGCAGAGTGGAGACCCAAAGCCCGTCTGTAAGCAACTGGACATCCGCTTAAGCAACTGGACATCCCCTTACAGAAGGGTCGCAGAGAGGAGACGAGGGTTGCAGTATAGCAACCATGAAACATACACCTTTCCTCCTCTAGTTCTTTAATGCTTCCTCCCCACCCCCCCTACTATCATGATCCCAATTCTACCTTACAAATCTGGCTAGACCAGAAGTTCACAGATACAGATTGGAACTGGAAACACACAGGGAATCCAGGACAGATGAACTCCTCAGGACCGATAATGAGAGTAGAAACACTAGGAGGGGAAGGGAAAGGTGGGGGAGAAAGGAGAGACCGATCACAATGATCTACAGAGAACCCCCTCCCTGGAGGGTGGACAACAGAAAAGTGGGTGAAGGGAGACATCGATCAGTATAAGACACGACAAAATAATACTGATTCACAAATTACCAAGGATGAGGGAGGAAGGGACGGTAGGGAAGGATAGGGAACAAATGAGGAACTGACAGCAAGGGCTCCAGTAGAAAGAGAATGTTTTGAGAATGATGATGACAACAAATGTGCTTGACACAATCGATGGCTGGCTGGGTTGTGATAAGAGTTGCCTGAGCCCCTGATATGAGGAGTTATGTTACAGGCTCTGAAAACCACGGGAGCAGTTCGACCCTCTCCTGGACGGTCGCTGGGAATTGGAATGACTTGGTGTTGTTTTGTTGTTTTTGCCTTTGGCTACCATGAGCGGCCAAAAGACGACAGGCGGTTTCTACATTAGATTCTGTGGGGCGCGTCTGAGCGAGAGACAGAAGCGGGCCACCAGGCCTTCTGCCGAAACCAGTTCTCCCAACCACACCGAGAAGCGTGCTTATTTCTGTGGGGCTAGTACCTAGCAGGCCGGCAGCTGGAACCCCGCAGCTGCTCTGAGGGAGGACAGCGAGACTATCTACTCCCACAAGAAGCTGGAGTCTGGGATGCCTACTGGGGCAGTCTGGGAAACCCTGCCCCCTGGGCTCACGATGAGTCGGACTGGACACTCTGTGGCAGGGAGCGTATGAGATCTGGTGCTGACGGAAGCACAGGCTTGTGTCTGTCTACTCTTCCTGGCATCTTAACCCCATTTGCCCAAAGACTGAATTTTAGCATTGAGACGCGGCTTCAGAAAGTTCCAGAAGGGGCACCCACAATGGCATGCTTGTTTGTGGCACCTAAGGTGTTTCCCAAGCAAACGTCTCTGTTGGGCCAGCTCCCCCCGCCCCCCAGGTCTAGGGCAAGGAGGGTTTTGAAGGTACAAGAGGAACAACAGTAGACCTTTCTCTCCACCGGGAAGAAGACGTTATTACAGGGAACGTCCGTCCCCAGGCAGGAACAGGGCCTCCTGTTTCTGGCTTGACCGTACGCAGGTTGTTTACAGGAACCCATCTAGAGAGTCTGGCAAGGTGACAAGTCTGACGTCACGCTCTGTCCTCACCTGTCCGCTCCCAGTCCTGCTCTAACCCTGGGCTCACCATCGTCAATGGCATGGGGCTCTAGGAATTCGACTTACACCCATCAGAAGGGTGTTCAGAATGAGCACTATGGTGTCACTGATCTAAGATGCCAACCTACTGCCTTGTTCATGGAGGCGTGGCGGTGCAGGGGTTAAGGGTTGGGCGGCTAACCACAAGATCGGGTGTTCGAAAGCACCAGCTACTCCCCAGGAGAGGGATGGGACTTTCGATTCTCATGAGGAGCTACAGCCTTGGAAATTTCTCCGGGGCGGTTCCACCTTGTCCTCCAGGCTCTCAATGAGTCAGTGTCCACGGACGGGCAGTGGATGTGAGCTGTGAGTTGCTGTGTGCTCTCCACTCGGCTCTGACTCTCCGAGACCCGTCGACAGCAGATAGAAAATGCTGCCCAATCCTGCCCCGTCCACACGATCCTGACCACGTCTGAGCCCGTGGCCAGAGTCGCTGGGTGGGTACCTTCGGTCAGTTCCATGGACAAGCGTGCTGTCTCTTTCCTGATAAGTCAGACAAAGTTCTCACCAACCTCTCTTCCTGGGTGGTGGCACGTGTTACACAGATTTCATGTGTTGTGGAGGGAGGATTGCTGTTTTATTTGGGGATAGATAGTGGGTAGATAGATCATATGAACATACATACATACATGTATACACATACACCAACATACATACATAGATGTTGATGCTTCAACGAGGTCAAAGGGAAAATTCCATTTTCTTAAGAACCTTTGAAGCTCCTTCACACACACACACACACACAACACAGAGTCAGAAGAAAGAGCCTGAAGGTCACAGAACTGAGGAGGAAAGAATTTTTTGACACAGTATTCAAACGCTGGTGGGCAGGTGGTACAGTGGGCTATGCTCTGGGCCGCTGACCACCCGGCCAGCAGATCCCCCTGAAACCCTGGCAGCTCTGAAGGAAAAGGATGGGGTGCCCTACTCTCCTAAAGAGATAAGAGTTCTATCTACTCTGTCCTGTGGGGTACCTGGGAGTTGGAATGGAGCTGATGGCAGACCACAGGGAAGGACATCAGGCCTGGTCAATAGAGGGGGCAGTGAAAGTGAAAAAGAGGGAGTTCCCCCCCCCCCCCCCCCCCCACACACACACGAGGGATTGGTGCTGTGGCTGCAAAGACGGGCTGGAACAATGGTGCCTCTGGAGGACTCAGGGCCAGGTGGTGTACATAAGTCAGAGCCAACCTGGGCACTGGAGACAGGACAGCCGTGGGGCACACAGGCTGAAACTCAGGCTGGGCCAGGTCCAGACTTCCAGGCTGCAACTCCACAAATATATCCCCGCCAGCCACGAGCCCTTCTGTGGTGCACTGTCAATCTAGCCTCTATGCCTGAGGTTCTAATCCCATTAGGGAAGTGTTCTCTGTCATGCCAATAACAGGATTAGAGGAGGATGTCTTCTGAATCGCCACTGAACCCAGGGCGAGAACCGAGAACCGGCCCAGCCACCGCCCTTTGTTGCCTTTGTGGGTGTGGCCGGTGGAGAGACAAAAACCACATCCAGAAGAGTAACCGCAGAGGCTGGGCGGAGAGAACCCAGGAGCTGCCAAGGAAGCAGAACCATCAGCGGTGTGTACTGGCCCGCCCTCTCTGCCTGCAGTCAAGGAACTAGGATCAGAGGGGCTCCTGGGGTCTGGCCCAGACCAGAGGCTGAGGCAAGGAGACTGTGGATGGTAGGGTGGTCGGGCTTCCTGGCCCGAGTGACCAGAGGTCAAGGAACCGCATGGCTGAGCGCCGGGAGAGACTTGACGGAGGCCAGGCATGGCTCTGGACAAATGGCAGATCCTTAATGCTTTCTGACCCCGGTCCCCTGTGAGCATCCCTCTTTAAGTCCCTCAATCCCAAGTACCAGCTATCAGTGAGTTTTTGGGGAGCTATTGCAAGGGACTGTCGGGTCAGGCAGAAGCCCAGAGTCAAGGGAGGAGCTCTAGATTGGTCAGGAGAGAGTGGGCAGGCGGAGGCCTGTCCGACCCCCGGGGGCTTGAGTGTCCTTGGATTCTCCTCCATGGAGAAGCAGGAAGGCGTCAGAAACAGCCCTCGGGGCATTTTGACTCAGTTTCCCGTCCTGGGTCTTCCATCACCTGTGGGTTCTTAGATCTGAATGTGACCAGGACGCCGGTGGCCAAGAGTCCTGACACAGCCCTCTTGGCACCGCTGGGGGCGTCTGAAGTCCCTCACCTTTGACCAGAGGTGGACTCTCTGGCCCCTGGCCAAGAAGCTACGGCTCAGATGTACAGCTCTGAAGCCAAATGGGAAACGTTGAAAGGGTGGGATTACTCCGATGGAGATGATCTCATTGGTTTGTAGAAGGGCATTGATGGCTCCCGGGGAGTGTTCAAACTGTCGGCAGGGACAGGATGGGACTCTCCCGTCTCAAGTCTGTCTAGCTGCAGTCTGTCTATCTGGTCAGACCACTGAAGTGAAACATCCGCTCTCCTTTGAGATGACAGCGGTCACTCACACACACAGAGTCAATCTGACCTGGCTGGGCCGTCGTGTTGAGAGATCTACCAGCTCCACCGCCAGACACAAACGCAGGTGAGGGACACCCTGCAGACGGAGGGGGTCAGAGCGCTGGATGCCTCCCCCCTCAAACCGCCAGCTCCCCCCACTTCTTCAGAACCAGGAAGCAGAGACGATGGCACAGCTCTGATGGATTCAATGCCTTCCCTCTTGCACACAGGTCACGGGTCTCGTGGGGGCCCTTCACCCCGCTCCCCCACCTCTAAGAGAACACCCCTTGGCGTCCTGCAGTCCGTTCAGAGGAAGGCCCAGCACTGCTCCATGAATCCGTCCCTAGATCCTTCAAGGTGTCTCCATGCTGTCCCCAAACCACGAAACCGGCTCCCGAACTTGAGTCCAGCTCGTACTGGCCCTAGGATGGCTCTCCCACCGTGGGCCTGCTTTTACTCCGGGACAAACCCCAGCACAGTGTAACGAGGCCCCCATGCTCCCACCACCCACCGGGACAGCACCGTGAGCCCTGAAGAGGAGCATCGCGTCTCCACCAACAGCGGGTGCTGAAGACTAACCACCTAATCACTCCCTGCGAGTCCCAATGGGAGGTGGGAGAGAAGCACCGGTCCCCAAGGTTGGGGGGAGGGCTGTTTGCAGAGCAACTAGGCACCCCCCCCCACCCCGGGGTAGATAACATCACTGAGCTGTCCATGAATCGCCATCAGATGCCACCAAAGCAGTGTCCACTGCCAGCGGAACCCCACCATGTACAGAGCGAGAAGACACTGCCCTGTCCTGCACTGGCCGCATCCTCTGTCCTTGCTGCGGGTTGAGGGTCCTCCTCGTTGTACCTGACCGCTCTAGCAGGCACGATGCCCTTCTCCAGGGACTGATCTCTCCCCAGGGCACGCGTGTACAAAGTCTCGCCACCCTCCCGGCTCAGGAGCCCTCTGGCTGCACGTCCCCCGAGACCCACTGGCTTGCTCCTCTGGCCGTCCATCTCCTCGGGCCCTCTCCTCCGTGCTCTGCAGCAGCACCACAAGCCAAGACGCCCCTTCTCCTCTGCTCCTCCTCCTCCACTGTCCGCTCTCGCATGCATGGAAGCTTCCGAAATGCCATGCCGCGCTTCAGCCTCACCTTGGCCTCCAGACTCCTCTCTCATGCTTTCAGAGGAGTCTGGAGGCCTAAGGGTGAGGCAGAAGGCCGCTCACCTCTGGGTCAGCAGTTTGAATCCCCCAACGGTTCTGAGGGAGGAAGGTGAGGCTTTCAGCTCCCAAAAGAGTGAGAGGGTGGGAAAGCACGAGGCCTCCGTGTCAGGGAGCTCAAGTTCCCTGTCCCGCTCCCCGGGAAGCACGCCGAAACTCCTACGGCCTCAGAACTCTCCCTCGGAGCATCACGGAGCTTACCTCGATGGCGGTGGGCTTGGCTTTAGAATAAACCTGAGTTCTGTGGGGCCTGAGACAATCCAGCCAGGCCCCCCACATCACCAGCCCTGCACCTCCAGCACACACCAACATGTCAGCGCCTCCCCTGGGGGGAGGTGGGAGAGAGACGTAGGCACTGAGGGAGGCACAGAGAGGGCAGGCCCACCGGAAATGGGCCACACAGGTCCTCTAGCCAGCGCTGTCCCCCAGAGTCCGCTCTGGCCTCAGCTTTTCTGTGGTAACATGGTGGGCGGACCACCGAGTTCACAGGCCCCGGGAGCCCTCAGAGGGGGGAGAGAAATAGCACCTGGAAGGTCGGTAGAGAGGTTTCTGTTTGCAGCATGCACCCCTTGGGAAACCACCCCCTCCCCAGGTATGACCTCGGACCCCAGAGCAAGAAGCTTTCAGAGCAGACGTCGGCAAACTGCTGCTGGCCAAGCCCACGGTGGCTCCCTTGGTGTGTGCCTGTGACTCTGAAACAAAACTGAACGGCCGTAAGAATGTTTAAAGGGCATTATTTGCACCGGGGTGCTCTCATTCATTGGTAAAAATGTCTTTCTGGTGCTCGAAAAATCTTCAGCTTGCTGTGAGGGGCGGGGTTGACTCGAATGTTCCCTGACCCCTAATCTGGACATATCTGACTTCTGGAAGCTCTCACGAGGGCAACGCTGACTGGAGCAGAGAGGCCTCAGCCCAAGGGAGCGCAGGTGCCGGCTGGCCTGGAAGTGGTCAGTGGATGAGGGTGGAGAGGCCTGAGGTCTGAGCGGGAACACAGGGAAGCGAGGTGGGGAAGTCTGACCAAAGAGGGACCCTAATAAGTCACCGATGCCACAGCTGGAGACGTGGGTGCCAGAGGCAACAGGCCATAGCGCCAGGGCTAGAAGCCAAGCTCTCTCTCCGGGGTGGGGGATCCCCAAAACCTGAGGCCTTCAACTAGGAGCGAGCTCCCGGCTCTGGGAGAGACTATTACAAACACAGCTGCGGAAGGTCCCTGGACGGCCCAGCCCTGGGCGATGTGAATCCACCTGCGGTGACGCGGAATCAAGGCCCTGCGAGCTACCTCCAAAGGGATTTTTGGAATCATTAGATGCCAGCAAAATAGTTCCGACTCACAGGAACCCTTTCCTGCACAAGAGAGCCCCGCCACACCACTCTGTCCTGTGCTGTCCCCACACCCCTAGCTATTTTGGACCCCCTTGTGGCCGCCACTGTGTCATCACCGCGGCAGTACACGGAGGGGAGGGACTGGGTGAGAATCTGCTGTGTCTGGATTCCGGGTCTGGAAAGCTGACTCCTCCGGGGCGGAAGGCCCTCGCGGTGTAGAGCTATACATAAATCTCGACACGCGTTCTCAGGATGGGACACAGGCCCTCCAATAACCCCCGCCCCCCATAAAGGGGCTGTCATAGAGGAATTACCTTAGAAGATGAACCATTCTTGCACCTGGCTATTCCCTGTGTCTGGAGATTGTCTGTAGCTGAGACCAGTCAGGTTCTCTAGCCAACCCTAGTACAATGTAGCAACCCCCTGGGGAGGGCTTGGGGGGCTTTGAGGACCCCCAGCACTAGGTCAAGTCGATGCTTCACCTCACTTGTTTATTATGTTGTTATGATTTACCCATTGCTTATGTGTGTTCCTCTGGGTAGACTAGAGAAGCAAATTCTCAGGCGCTCGTGTGTGTAAGAGAGAGCTTTATATCAAAGAGCAATTCACTGTATACTAAAGAAAATCCCAGGTCAAGTCCATAAGTCCCATATTAGCCCATATGTCACTACTAGTCCATACAGATACTCCTCTTTAGTCTCATGCAGCCACGCAATGACGCTCAATGCAGGGAGATCACAGGCCAGTGGGTAGGTCTTGTGGATCCAGGGGTGATAGAAACAGCTTAATGCCTGTGTGGGTCTCCATGTGTCTCCATCAGCTCTCTGAGTGTCTTAACAGCAAGAAAGGAAGGCAGAGACCAGGTAGGAGACCGAGTGTGGCTGTGTTCCCAATCTAGGATCTTCAAGACCTGCGAGGTGCCCCCCCCCCCACCTCTCTGGGGCCAGAGCTCTCATCCCAGACTTGGAGAGGGGCCGGTGAGTGCTTTACTCTGTTCTGCTTTACCCTGACACCCACTTCATCCTCAGAAGTCCACAGGGAATCAACTCGGTAGCAACTGCTAACTGCTGTGCCGTCACCTCATCCTACAGAAAGGCACAGAGGCTCTGAATGCTCAAGACCGGCGCCCAGCAGAAGAGATACAGTTGGAGAATGTTAAGGAGTCCTCCGCCTTGCATGTCCGATGCTCCAAGGACCACTATGTCTTGGCAGCCGTACAGTCAGATTGCTCCTAAGAGGCAAGGAAGAGAGGAGGCTTCATCTCAAGTACTTTGGGCATGTCATCAGGAGAGGTCAGTCCCTGGAGAAGGACATCATGCTGGGTCAAGCAGAGGGGCAGCAATCCAGAGGAAGGCCCTCAAGGAGATGGATGGACACAGCGGCTGCTACAAGGGGCTCAGGCGCAGGAACATTGTGAGGGTGGTGCAGGACTGGGCAGTGTTTCATTGTTCACGGGGTCACTGGCGGTTGAAACTGACTCCATGGTACCTACCACCGCCAACCTGCACCCAGACCTGAGGTGGTCCAGGGTGCATAGAAGAGTGAATTGAGCTTCCAGCCATCAGGGGGATTTTTAAAAGGGACAGAGTGTAAGGGGCTGAAAGTGGGCATGGAGGTGCAGCCAGGGGGTCCCCAGGCGCCCTGCAGTTGGTGCCTCTTAACCGCCAAGCAGCCAGGTGGCAGTTTCCACAGAGGTCGGCAGAGGGCAGTGCACCTCGTCGTTTCCAAGAGAAGGGGAGGGGTCAGGCCACGCAGGGAAGTCCAGAGAACTCCGGGGCAGTTTCCAGGAAGAAGCCCAGTTTCTGGCCGCGCACACAGTAGGTCCTCAACACAAGTCCGGAAGCGAAAAGTCATTGTTCGGCAGATTGGTTTTTATTCAACAATCGAAATGGCAACCGGAAGGGGACTTCCATCCTAGAAGTGTTTTCTACAAACAGGATAGAAGCACCTACTATGCACTGCTTCCTCCGTCCGCACACACGCGCACATGCTCAGCTTCGAGTGGGGCCAGGATGGGGGATCTCTGTACACAGGGTGGAGGGCCTTGTAAGGAATGCGGCGGATTCCTGCACGAGGCCAGGTCATGCCCTCAGAGTCACCGCCATCGTCCCGAAGCCGCAGTGACCATGTCAGCCCCCACGCACTCCTGTGCAAGCAACACGCACATGTTCCTCCTTACAACGCCCCCCCCCAACGCCACGTGACTCAGGCGCCAGCTGAGACCCTCGCTAGGACCCTCAAGGATGAGTGAAGAGAGACTCCAGGTTCCCCCAGCCCAGGGCGCGAGCCCGTGAATCGGACACTCGAGGACCAGGCCGCAGCGCGCCCAGATCTCCCGCTGCCCCGCCGCGGTGCAGCCCCATCCCGCGTCTCCATCGCAGCCCGCTCGGTCCTCGGGGTCCCGCTCCCGGTACTCAGGAGGGAAAGCGGGGCCCCCAACACAGTGCGGGGTCCCCTTCCGGCGCGGTGTGGACCAGCGTCCCCCGCTCGCGGGCCGTGCGCTCCCCGCAGGGTCACAGCCCTGGACGAGGCAGACAAGTTCTTAACTTTGTCAGATTATTTCCCAGCCCTGGCGGCGCCTAACGGAGCTGCGCCGGGCTCGGAGGGCCGAGGGGCCGCCAGCACGACCACGCCGCGGCCCCCTTCCGCCCCTCGAGTGCCCCCCACTTGCCCAACACGTCGCGTCCAGGTGTCCCGTCCGGGGCTCAACTTCTCCCCGGACCCAGAAGGGCGCGGGCAGGCGGCGAACGTCACTCCTCCTCGGGGTCGCGCCGGCTCACAGCGCATTTCGGAGGCTAGATCCGGACTCAGCCCCACGGCCCGTCCCCAGGGTCACCCGTGGGTTTCGGGGGCGTCCCCGCAGCATCCCGGCCCGGGACCCCGGCTCCTGGTGGTGCGCCCCAGCCCCGCCGGCCGGCGGGGGCGCCTCCTAGTCCGGAAGGCTGCTCCGCCCTGCGCGGCCCCGGGAGATCCCAGCCTGGCGCCGGGCGCAATGTCACCGGGGCCGCCCGGGCACTGGCCCCCGACCCCCCACCCCGACCCCCGCCCGGGCGGGCGCTCTGCAGCTCCTGGAAGCGTCCGGGTCACGAGCGGGAGCCCCTGAGCCCGAGCCTCGCGTTTGGTCCCCATCGTCTGCCCAAGACCCAGGTGGTCTCCGCGGCTGCCGCAGAGGGATCTGCCGACACGTGTTTTCCGCTTAGCCTCGGGGGTCCGCGGGGGGGGGTGGTCTTCGATCCCGCCTCCGGCGTCACGCCCTCCCAGACCCCTCCCCGCCACTCCGGTTCGCCAGTACGGGCACTCACCCCTCCAGCGGGGACACGCGCACGGAACCGCCCGGTCCCAACTCCGCCGAACACAGCCCGGCGCACCCGCGGCCCCCAGGACCCCCGCGCTCCGCACGCGCCCCGCGTACCCCACAAGCCGCCCGCCCGGGTGGAGCCCTCACTCACCGCGGGGGAGACACGCTGGAGTTTCCTGCGTTCCGGGGCGGGGAGGTGGCCGGCGCGGAGACTACAGCGGGGCGTCCCGATCGCGCGTCCCCTTCCCGGCTCAGCGCTCTTCTTCCTTCCCCGTCTCCTCCTCCTCCTCCTCGCCGCCCTCCTCGCTCTCGCTCCGCTCGCGGCCTCTTTGTCTGCGCAAAGTGTCGAAACTGTCTGGCATCGCGGGGACCGGGCGGCGGAGGCGGGCGGGGGCCCGGCCGGCGGGGCGGGGGCAGGCGGGGAGCGGCCTCCGAGCCGCGGCCCCCGGGTGTAACGGGAGCGCGGGCAGGCGGGGCGCCGGACGGGGCCGAGCCTCCGCGGGGCCCTCCCCTTCCTCCGCCCAGCGCCCGCCCCCCGGCCGGCCGCCGCCGCCGCCCGGCCCGGCCCGACCCGACCCGGCCCGGCCCGGCGTGGGGGGCGGCGTCTTCCTGCCGGCCGGACCGGCACGGCCGAGCCACGTGGAGCGCGGGCCCGGCTGGGGATGCGCGGGGACTGGCGGCCGCGGCAGCAGGAGCTCGGCGGGCACCCGGCGCCGCCGCCTCCCGGCAGGGCTGGGCAGAGCGGCCTGATGGCCCCGGGAGGCCAGCGCCGCCCGAGGACCAGGCGATGCCCCTGCCGCTGATGCCCAGAGCCAGCAACTTTCTCGAAGGGTCAGGGACTCCGGGTGGGATTGCGGGGAGGTGGGGGGGAGGGGGGGGTGCGGCGGCCCGGGTGCTGGAGAGGCCCTCGCGCCCCGCGGTTGGGAGCTGCCAGCGGGCCGCAGCCTGACCCTGGCCCTGGCCCTGACCCTGACCCTGGCCCTGGCCCTGGCCCTGGCCTTAGCCGGCCCGCTGCCACCACACTCTGCCAGCCTCGCGGCGGGACAGCGGAGGGCAGCCAGCCAGGGGCGGGGGCCGGCCCGGGTGAGCGGCTGGCTTACAGCTCTCTCTTGAGTCCACTTTTAGGTAAGCATGGGGACACTTGGGATTTAGGACCGATTATCTGCCACTTTCCTGGCAGAATGTTGGGCCCGAGATTTAAGCGGTGGCCTGTTCGTTTGTTTGTTTGCAAAGAACTTGTATGGCATGAACGATTCCAAGTCCACTTCAGTTGGTACTTCGCGTCGTTTCTTTGGCTCACCTCTCAAGGGTCCAGCTCCCAGGGCTGCAGGGCTGCAGGGTTCTGAAGGCAGTGATCTTTTTTGGCTCTCTCCCACGATGCTCATTTTGGTTCTGTAGTTTGGTTTTTAAAGAAAAAACAAAAGTATTCTGTGTCGATGGCCGGCTCATCTCGTCAAATCATTAATAAGCCAAACCAAATTCACTGCCATCGAGCCAGGGCCGCCTCGCAGCCACTCTCCCTTGTGGGTTCTGAGAGCCAGGCATGGTTTGTGGGAGTAGAAAGGCCAGCCTGCCTCCCGTGGAGCTGCTGCTGGTTTTGAACCGCGGACCCTGCAGACGGCATCCAAACTCATGACCCTTACACCACACTCCCCTATAAATGGATTTGGGCTTGATTCCACCCCCCCCACTCCTTCCCTCCCTCCATGATTTCCTGTCCCTTCTCTCTAGGCCCCCACTCTTAGTAATCGTCACAGCCTTACCCCTCAGAGGCCAACCACTCTTCTGGTTTTGCTTTGTAATAACAGTGCCATTAAATGATTGTCTAACTCTGCTAAGTATAATTTTCTCTACGCTTGTCCATGACTTGATATGTTTAACACTCGCCATTGTTTCTTTTTTATTATTGATGTCTGATTTTACATCTCTTGGTTGTACCAGAGACTGTTTATCCATCGCTCTATGTTCAGTGTTTGGTTATTTCTGTCTTTTTGCTGTTTTGGAAAGTGCCGCAGTAAACATAGGTGTGCAAATGTCTGTCCGTGTTGTGTTATTTCTTTAGGGTACAGACCCCGTGGAGAGATGGCAGGATCATAGAGTAATTGCATTTGCATCTGTTTAAGGAACCACCATATTGATTTCCATTACTGGTTTTACAATTCTACACATAGACAACAATGTATGAGCGTTCCAATTTTGCCACAGACTCTCCAACATGTATTATTTTTTGTTTTCTTCCTAAGGGGGTCAGAATTTCGGTGGATGATGTATTTCTATAAGATTACCTACTCCAGGTTTCCCAGATTTGGGGAATACATTTTCTCCTAACCGAGTAATTATTATTTTTATCTCAGGTGCTGCTGTTGGAATGGCACCCATTTCATGGTCTCTCACGGTTTTAATTTGTACTTCTTTTATGGCAATGGTCTCAAATATTTCTTCACATGCTTGTTGGTCAATGGAATGTCATCTTCGCAAATTATGTGTTCATGACCCGTGCCCCCTTTTTGATTGCGGTATTTCTATTTTTTTTCTCACTGGGGGGTTCTGAGACTGTTAATTTATTTTAACATTTTATTGGGAACTCTTACAGATATTACAATCCATACATACTTCCACTAGATCGAGCATAATCGTACAACTGCTGCCCTGATCATTTTCAATACTTTCTTGAAATCTGTTAGTCTGGGTAAACTAGAGGAACAAATTCATAGACACGCATGTGAATATAAGGGTACAGTTTATATTTAAGAGGAATAGGTCATTAAGAAAGCATTACAACCCAGTCCAGTACAAAGTCACAAGTCCAATATTAGTTCATATGTCCGATACCAGTCTATAATGTCTCCTTCCGACTCACGAAGTCACAGGTCAGCGGGTGCAGAGTCCCGGCGCTGGCAGGGGTCTCCCCATGGCTCCTCGCTTCCAGGGCTCAGGGTCCATCAACAGCATCCGGTGGTGGCAGAACTAACTCATCGCTGTCAGGGGTCTCCACATGGCTTCTCCAGCTTTAGAGGTCTGACTCCATCAAGGCAAATCCGTGTGGCTTCTCCTCTGGCTCCCCAGACGCTGCCATCTTGTCTTGTCTGTGATTCATCGTCTCTGAGACTAACTCCCCAACAACCGGGGAGATAGCGTCTCATCTTCACAAGGGAAATATCGCAAGATTTCCCAGATGAATCAGGAGAAAGCCATGCCCACACAGTGGCTTCATTGGCTACTCAATGGGTATCTCCAGATTAACAGGCTAGACTCCACTCCTACATCTCAATCATAAAATTAACATAAGCACATGACCACCACAAAATCCTTGATATCAGCTCCACTTTATCCCCTAAGTATATAATATACCGAGAGTTCTTAACTTACACCATCCCGTTGTATTTTTCTTGTAGCTTCCTATGGATTTTGAAATTAACCTTTTATCTGATATATTATGACTAAATGATTTTTCCCAATCTGTCGGTTCTCTTTTAACTCTCTTGATAAAATCTTTAATGTGTGTTAATGTATTTGTAGAAGGTTGCAGTTCTTTATTTTATCTTCCATAATGTGAATATTTTTCATTCTCTTCAGTCGTGTATTTATGCCTTGTTTTAGGGCCCTTAAACTTGCCCCATTTTTTTTTTCATTGATGGTCTTTATGACCGTAGCATTTATATTGAGGTCTCGATTTCATCTTGAGTTTGTTTTTTTACCTGGTGTGAGGTATGGGTCTGTTTCATTTTTGTAGTGGAAGATTCAGCTTTTCCAGTACTATCTATCGAAAAGGCTATCTTTTCCCCACTTATCAAAGATCAAGTGTCTGTAGGTACTTGATTGTTATTGTTGAGTTCTCAATTCAAGTCCATTGGTCTTCTGTCTGACTTTGTGCTAGTACCCAAAACAGTTTTGATTAAAGTCTTGACATGAAAGGCCTCCAACTCTATTTTGTGTTTTTAAAAGTATTTTATTTATCCTATATTACATTCCTTTTCACATAAAGTCAGTTGTTGGTTTGTCCATATCTTTAAAAAGTTGTTTGGGGATTGGTATCAGAATTGCTTTTTATTTGTGAGGCATTTTTGGTAATATTGGCACTTTCGCTTTATTTAGTCTCCTTGTTCACAAACATGGGAGATTGTTCCATTTGTACGAGTCTCTTTGGGTTTCTTGTAGGCGTGTGTAGTTTCCTTTGTAGACATCTTTTTTTTTTCTCGAGTATTTTATCTTTGGGGTAGTTATTGTAAAGGATATTTTTCTCGTAGTATCCTTTTCAGTGTCATCTTCATATACAAGAATCCAACAAATTCCTGTATGCTGATCTTAAAACTTACTGACAAATTTTTGACAAAATGCTGACAGTTTTTTCAATTAGTCCCAGCAATTTCTTAATTGACTCTTTAGTGGTTTCTCTATATTGCTGTTTTCCGCATATAGGATCATATCATCGGCTGAAAAGTTTTGTTTCTTCTGTGCCAATATGAATGCCTTCCTTCTGTGAGGTGGCAGCGCTCTGCCTACAACTTCCAGGGCTGATAGAGAGCAACCCTGCCTGGTTCCCCTGTGAAGGGGGGATGGTTTCAAAAGTGAGATGCCGGCCTGTGCTATCACATATATGACCTTTATTAGAGGAATTTCCCTTCTGTTCCTATTTGCTAAGTGACTTGGTTTTGTTTTTTGTTTTCTTTTTGGTTTTGTTTTTAAGAATGGATGTTATCAATACGTTTTTTACATCAATTGAGTAAATCATCTGGTTCTTATTCTTTTGTTTATGTCGTGAATTACACTGATTGTTTTTCTTGATCGTGTTATTTTCGACACGTTGTTGAATTCTGTTGGCTAGTTTTATATATTATGAAATTTAAAACCAAAAATTTTGACATCTATATCCATCAGAGATATTGGTCTATAAATGAAATTCTGGTCCTTTCTTTGCCTGCCTCAAGTACTAAAGTAATACTTGCTCCATAAAATGAGTTTGGTAGTCTATGGTCCATTTGTACATTGTACGACAGTTCATGAGGGGTTGGTGTTGATTACTCTAAATGTTTGGTGGAATTCTCCATCAAAACCTTTTGATCCAGGACGTTCTCATGGTGGGCGCGCTTTTTTTATGACCAGGTTAGTTCTTCTCATGTTAGAGCTTGTTGACGTTTTCTCTTTCAGTCTGTGATAATTTAGGTGGACGAATCTAGGTCTTCACATTTGGGGGGAATACATTTTTTTTCATAACATTGGGTGATTGTTGTTGTTTCTTAAACATCTCACTTGGTGCAGTTGTAATGTCACCCATTTCATTCCATGCTCAGAAAATTTGCATTTTCTTGTTCTTTTCCCTTGTTAGCTTTGCCAGTGGGTGGTTTATCAATTTTGTTCATCTTCTTGAAGAACTAACTTCTTGTCCTGTGGATCTTTTTCTGGAGTTTTGGTTCTTTACAGTTCATTTTATTTCTGCTCTAATCTTTGTTATGTCTTTTCTTCTTGTGCCTGAAGGTTTGTTTCGCTGTGTGTTTGGCTTTGTTTGGTGTTGTTTTTACAATTGTTGTAGTTGATGTGTTAAGGTGTTTAATTCCTCTTACCTTTTGGATATGTACAGTTGTTGCTGTAAACTGCTTTCTGAGCAAAACTGCTTTTGCCATATCCCAGAGATTTTGATATGTTGCATATATATACATATATATGTATATATTTGATAAGTTGGATTTTCATTCTCATTTGTTTCAGGAATTTTTTTTTTGTATTGCATTTTCTATTCTTCAATTACTCAGTGGTTTATCCATAAAGTGTTGTTCAATTTCCATATATTTGACTTGGGGGGGGGGTTAATGGCTCTAGGGTTGATTTCTAATTTAATAGCACTATTATCAGGAAAAATAGTGGTTTGTGGTATCGCAGTGTTTCTGAGTTTATTGACACTTGCTGTATGGTCTGAAAATGGATGTATTCAGGAGTAGGTGTCATCAGGATTAGAAAGGAACATGAGATGTGCATTTGTGGGGTGCGGTGTTCCGTGAACATCTGGGAGCAGATTGATGAATCGTGTTGCTTCGTCCTCTCGTGTCTTTGTTGACTTTCTTTCAAGTTGACCCGTCTTTGCTGCAAAGTCATGTGCCGAAGTCTCCCGGCGATATCGTATTGTGGTTAATTTGTCTCTTCGCTTATGTAAGATTCGACTAATGTATTTCGAAGGCCTTTCATCTGTACAAAAATATAAATTATGGTTATGGTTTCTTACTCAATTAAGGTTTTCGTGTATTATATGTTGACCTTCATTGTCTCGCGTGTCATTTACTTTGATGTCTATTTTGTCTGAGATTAATATTGCTACTCCTGCTTTCTTTTGATTGCCCTTAGCTTGATAATGTTTTTTTCCCCTACCCTTTGATTTTCACTCTATGTTTGTTTTTAGATCTAAGGTTAACAAACCGTAAGTAGCACATTAAAAGTTCATGCTTCCTAAAAAAAAAAAGTTCATGCTTCCTTATCCATTCTGTTAGCCTTTTTCTCTTAACCTGTGAATTCAATCCATTTCCATTAAATATGGTTTCATTGGCATCATTTTGTTATGTTTTTTAATGGTGACTGGTTTCAAACTTCATGTTGATTTTTTGTGCTGTATTCCTTTGGCTTATAGATTGTCTTGTCAATACCTTCTGCTTTTCTTGTTTTTACCTCTTCCTGCTTAACTTGCTTTTATGATTTTCCTCTTTTTTGCTTTATTAACTTTTAGCATTTTCTTGGAGGATCATTTGTTCTTTGTGGCTTTCATTTCCAAATCGAAACTGTTGTTTTTCTGCAAACAGTTCGACATCCTCTCCATGAAACTAATAATTATCCACTCTCTTCCTGCCGCTTCTTTTGGGGGGTGTTCTTCATTGCAGAATTGTCATCTGTGGTTTCTTGTTTTGATTCCTATAGTTCTGTTTCATTTAGTGTATGACTTTTCATACGATATTTTCTTCATAATAATGCCATATCGGATCATGTTAGGTGACTGTCTGTTGTTATTGATTCTCTGACCAAAGAAGGCCTTTTAAATTTTTTGTAAAGACAGTCTTGTTTTTAACAAATTCCTTAAGTTTTGTTTTGTTTCCTTTTCTGGAAATGCTGCTGCTCTTCCTCATCTTTGAGGGGGGGGGGTGGTTCTTGGTTGGCAGGTTTTGTTCTTAAATCAATCCATCCCCTTCCTGCCTGCTTCGAGTGGATGGAGAAATCTGAATTTACCCTGATTGGTTAGCCTTTCTATGTGACTGAAGACTTTAGTTTTCTAGCTCCCGTTTTCCCGCTGAAGGAGCACAAGTGACACAGGGGTTAAAGCACCCAGCCAGGAACGCCAGGGTCAGCGGTTTGAAACCACCAGCTGCTCCGAGGGAGAAAATGGTGCAGTCAGCTTCCTTAAAGGCTTGCATCCTTGGAAGTCCGAGGAGCAGCCCCACTGCCTTCCGGGCTGCCGTGGAGGGCCCGTGGGCTCGGAGGGGGTGTCCTGACCTTACCCTTTGCCTGGGTCTCTTTTGTGACCTTTTAGAGGCATGCTGCCGACAGTGTCCTTTCAGGGGCCAGCTCACGCCCCCAGTGGCCACTGCTCCAGGAGGAGAGGTTAGCCTTTGGGGGTGGGAGGAGTGAGAGTGACCCAGGTGTCCCATAAAAGCCTTCAGCCCAGCTTTCTGGGTTCAGACAGTGGGCTGCTCCTTGTCAAGGATGAACTTCAGCTTGTTACCATCACTCTCCGTCTGTTGCTGTCTGGTCTCCTGTGAAAATAGACCTCATATCACTGCCTGTCTCATCAAGGGCTCAGGATGATTTAGTGAGTTCATACAGGTAAGACCCTCAGAGCCCCACCCATGCCATCATTGCCAATGTGCTCCTACGATTTCGTGTTCTCCAGACAATGTGGTATGGTAGACACAGAAAGCCTCATCTTTTTTCTCAGGAGCAGCTGATGGGCTGGAGGAAACTGGGATTATCAGCCTAATGCCTACACCACAGTGCCCCCAGATCTCCTTTAGCATAGAAAACCTGCCCAGGAAACCTTCAACCATCTGTGTCTCCCAGTGCCAGGTCTCTGTCCACTGCCAGAGCCTGCGACCTTCTTCACCTGAGCCGTTGGGCCTAAGGGAGCCTGTTGAGACCCGAGAGGGGACTGCACTCCGGACTCTGCCCTGGAGACCTGGGCTGCGGCGCTCTGCACAGATGAATGGGAGGCAGTCAGAGCACTGCTTATCTGGACTCTCAGCACCTCTTCCCTCCTGCAACAGCGGCATCCCCAGCCAGGGAAGCCTTCCTGGACCACTCCCTCAGCACCCAAAGGTGCGTGCAGCTCAGAGTGTTGGCAGTCGTCATCTGAAAGACCAGCAGGGTCACCTGAACAGCAGGTGGGCACCCCTACATTTGCAGAAAATGTTGGGTCTTGCTGATGGCCACTCAGGCCGTGGCGGGCTTCACGGTGGGTGCTCATTAAGGAGCTGCTGGAGGAGGTCATACACAAAGCCGGTTTGGCTCCGGGGTACCATAAAACCAAGTCTGGGAAAGCAGAACACGCAGTGCTGACGTAAGGCACTGAGCCTCCAGGAGAGAGGATTGGATGGCTAGGACATAGCTTCCCAACCGTTCAGCTGCTCAGTTTTACAGCCAAACTCAGCGCTGGGCACTGGGCGCTGGGCAGCTCCCCCTGTGATTTGACAGTGGGCAGGGCAAGATCAGTGTGAATCTGCGCCTGCAGGGAAGCGCCCACCTGGTACCACCGATGGGTGTCAGAAACCACCCCACAGGTGCACCTCTTCCTACATGAGGGGGTGACCGAGCCCAGGTCCTGTCTCCTCCGCTTCCTTGTTTCTGATGTCTCCTTTTTTTTTTTGGGGGGGGGGGGTCTGTCAGAGTTATGACATTCTACGAGAGCTTGCAGGAGCCAGCTTCCCTCTGCGCTGTGAGTCAGGGTGTGTGTTCATACCTGTATCCTCCTTGGTCTTTGGGACTGCCTGTCAGCACACCTGGCCAGAGGACAGCCAGTCACAGTTGCTGCTGACAGCCCACACACAGGTGTGCATGGTCCATCCCCTTGCTTGCTGCTTTCTAGAGTCACCGTGGTGGCCAGGAGGGGAAAGAAGCAGATGTCAGCCCCCCCACCTCTCTGATCTTCTTGGCACATCCAAATAGAAAGACCCTGTATGTGCAGGAAGCAAGTACATGGGCTGGGCTGGGGATGCTTCTGGAATGCTGGTCACTGAGTTCAAGTGGCCTGTGACAGCCGTGGGAGGAGGAAGCCGGCCTCTGTCTGTCTGTCTCCCTCCTCTCCAGGTCCTTGGGCTTTCTCCGTTGAATGCAGGCCCCTGTCCTGCAATCTTTTACCATGTGTATGCTTCCTACACATTGATGTCACCGTAACAATTCCAGGAGGCTTCCCAAGGCCCAAGGGAAAATTCCATTCGCATGGAATTCCATTTGCCCACGAAACCTAGGAAGTGCCCTCTCCCATCGCACACCCAACCCCACCCTAGCTTCATGGCCCCCTGCTCTTCTGCAGGTGTGTTGCCACCTTGGGCAGCCACCCTGCACAAGGTCAAGCGGTACCTGCTTCCCCCGCTTCCCCCCCCACCCCACTGTGGCCGCTATCCAGATGTGAGTAGAAGTGACTGTGGGGTTTTTGTTCCTTTTAACAGGAAAGTCTGTAGCATTTTGATTTTTTTTTTTTTTGCATTTTGATTTTTAAGAGCTGTAATTGTTGCTGAATCAGCTGCTGTGCCCCTCCATGAGGGAAGGGCTAAACCAGCAGGTAGAACCAGACTCTGGATGCCACTGTGGCAGTCACGGTGCTATGTCAATTTCAGGATTGGGAGTGCAGGGGTGGAGTCTAGCCTGTCAGTCTGGAGATAACCAATGAGAACTCTGTGTGAGCATAGCTTTCTCCTGAGAATTCTGGGAAATCTGGCGATACTTTACCCCTCCCCTTGTCCCCCTCTCCCCATGGAGGTGAGAGACTTACAGCTCAGTCCTTGGGAGACATTGCAGTTGACAAGACACAAGTTGGGCTCCCTGTGAGGCATCCAGAAGGAGAAGCCACATGGGCTTACCCTTATGGAACCAGACCTCTGAAGCTGGAAAAGCAACTCCTGCCAATGCTGAGATGCTTGAGAAGCCCCAGAGAGGCCCCTGTCAGCGCTGAGATGCTTCTACCACCACTTCTACCCAAGATTCTGCATCCACTGGCCGGTGATTGTCCTGGCAGCGTTGCAGGTGCTTTGTGGGTCTGAAGAGGATTTATGGATTGGTATTAGACCTCGGGGCTAATATTGGACTAAGGGACTTGGACTAGACTGGGTTGGAGTGCTTTCTCAATGTTCCATTCCATTCCTCTTGCCTATAAATCTCTCCCTTATATACATATGCGTGTTTATGAATTTGTTTCTGTAGTCTACTCGGACTAACACACCACCCATTGGGGGGGGCGGGGCGGGGAACCGTTTAGAAAATGCAGCCCAGCCGCCACGCTGCCAGGAGCTGGAAACAGCAGCGCTGGAGGAGGATGTGGTCTGAGCAAGGTGACTTGAGGGACCCCTCTATAGGAGACTGGGCTCTGGAGTAGACACCCGAAGCCCCTTCCAACCCAGAGACTCTTGGAGGACTTTGGGGTCAGCAGAATGATGGAGACAAAGCCACATCATTTACTTCGCCCCCAGGGGAAGGCTTGTTATCAAGGTTCCTGTTCCACAGCCAGAAACCTCACACCAGAGTCCTGCCACCAACTCGGTTCTGACTCACAGAGGCAGAACCGCTCCTGTGGGTTCCTGAGATTGTCATCCTTTACGGAGCAGAGAGCCTCATCTTTCTCCCACAGAACGGCTGCTGGTTTCAGACCGCTGACCTTGCAGTCAGCCGTCCAACAGGTAACTTAACTCCCTCCCGGGGCTGCCGCGGACACAAGTGCACTCCACACAGAACGGACTCCATATGTCTCTGCCAGCCAGGGATCGCGTTCCCTCGTCCCGTCCACTTGGGTCCGCCTGTGTTTTCAAAGGCTACTGCCCTGCAGGCTCTCCTGTTCTCAGGCTGAGGGGAGCAGTGGTCAAAAGGTGGGGGTGCAATGGAGGTGTGCTCAGGGGATCACCTGGTGGGGCCATGGAACGTGGGCCAGGGACACGGTGCTTCTCAGCCAGTGTTTGTGGAATGCATGAGTCACTGGCGAACCTGGCTCTTTGTACACAACAGGCCCGGCCAGCTGCTCTCTGATCTGGACAGACAGAGAACGCCCACAGCTGACTGAGCCGGGTGCAGGGACAAGGTCATCGCTTGGGCTCTCACCCCAGCACACCCAAGAGCCTGCTTCTCACGTTGGAATATGCGTAAGGTGTCCTGGACACGCAGGGGGCCCAAGGGTCCCCCTCTGAGTCTGACCTCGGGGGGCTGAACAAATGCAGAAAACGGCCCCCTTTATGCTTTCAAGACTGAATCACCTGCTTTGTTGAAGCCTTGTGTTCAGTCCGAGGATTTCAGAACTGCCCTGTGGAAACCTTTGCAGGAGCAGAGAGCTTCATCTTTCTCCTGGGGAGTGGCTGGAGGTTTTGAACTGCCAGTCTAGCGGTTGGCAGCTGAACTCATAACCCGCGCGGGACATCAGTGTCTCTGGTGTTGGGGTGGGTGGAATGAATCCCGTTTGTTAGGATTCCGTTATGCAGGTTCCCAACACACAAAGTCGGGATGCAGCTAACCTCTAAAATCAGCTGTCATGTAGCCCTGCTTGGAAAATATAGGTGCGCACTCAGTGTCCCAAAGGTCCTGAAAGGATTAAATGAGCTCCTCCTAGGGCCTTGGTTGCAGATAGCATACATTCTGTTATCGAGCCCAAAGGGGCTCTTGGCTGAGGAGTCCTGCCTTGATGTTCTGACTTTGAGACTCTTACCACCCAACCAGGATGCCTGGGGACATAGTACATACTGTAAAAGTATTTAATAATGAAAGAGAAGTGACGGTCTTAGAGACTCACAGGGACAGTCCTGCCCTGTCCTTAGGGATGGCAGTGGGTGAATAAGCCACCCTGCTTCTGATCGGGGCCCTTGTGACATCAGTGTTTTTGTCTGAAAAGTGAGGGCAGGATGTTTTCAGACACTGCACTGGGGGACCTGAGAAAGTTCTACACTGGGCACCATCTGAATGTAAGCATTTAATAGTCACTGCCTGGTTTCCATAGGCCGAACCCCATGCTACATCTGTGTGCACAAAGTAAGTCGTGCCCCACCCCGGGGGTCTCCTGACAGCCTCATAAAGTGAATCAATACCCTGAGGGTATGTGCTCCTTGCTCCAAGGGCGGCATTTTCGGGAAAACAAGGCTCAGGTGGCAAGGCGGGGTATGACAGAAGGAAGACCCGGGGAACCCCAGAGAAAGCTGGGAAGTACTGAGAGCTGGCCGGTGTTGAATGGAGAGTTCCAGAGACAAAGTAGACCCCCCTGCTTGCCCGCTGAGAGCTGAGCTGAGAAGAGAACAACATAACACCTTGGTGCTAACGAGCCTTCGGTGCAGGGGATTGACCCCATGGGTTTCCAGAGCAGCCAAGCCAGGGTCTTTCTTCCTCAGAGCAGCTGGTGGTTTTGAACTGCAGCCTTTGGAGTTCACAGCCCAAGGCAGTAAGCCACTGCTCCACAAGAAGGAAGAGGAGGTGTGGGGAAAGGAGGCTGCTAAGAAGGGTGTGTGCTTCATCTTGGGTTGCCTCTTGGACAAACTGTTCTCAGGTTTGAAAGCACTGGCTTAGAGGAACTGGAAGGGTGGGTTCAGCAGGAAACCTGGGGCTGGAGAACGTCCCTTGGGGATTTTCCTCAGAGTCAAGTGTCAGCAGGCAGGATGCACTGTCCAATGGCAGAGTGGACCGCAGCCTTCCAGGTCACTTTTGAAGAGGTCAGACCTGTGGGGCGCTGTAGAGACTGCAGCACCCCACTCTCTGGGCTGGGAGGCTGTAAAAAGTCGGTGCCTCCCACGGAAGGGGCCCCAAAAGGAGCGCCCCTAGCCTTGCCACACTTGGAAGCCGAGGAGTCCAGGAGCGCCAACCACACCCACTTTCAGACCCCTCCTTCCTTGCAAAATGCTCTTCCCTGAGAGTCGTGTTAAAGACCTGGGTTATGGACCTGAGCTTTGTCAGGGACTCAAGGCTTTCGTTAAATAGTTAAATGCTGGCCCTGATTAATGGAGATGTCCTTTCCAGCCTTTTTATACTTGTCAACATTCCTGCAAACGGTGCAGAAATCAGAAGGGGAAGTTACATCCTTGGGGAGGGACCAAATATCCAGGGACCTGGCACAGCCAGGAAACCACTCTGGATGGGCAGGGTGTTGCTGGACTCCTCTCCCTTCACTTAGAACTTCTTTTCCCGAGGAAGGGAATTCCCTGCCATCGATCGGCTCAAGCCTATAGACCAGAGTAGAACTAGCCCCCCTGGTTTTCTGACACGGGGGTCCTTAGGAGATTAGAAGGCCTGGCCTTTCCCCCTTGGAGAGGCTGGTGCTTTCAAACCTCTGACCTTGTGCTTAGCGGTCCAACCCAGCGCTACTTCCCATGTTGTCTTCCTGCACAAAGGAAAACCGGTCCCTCCCACCGGCCTCTCTGAAACAGGACATCCTGACCATGTATGTTATTGAAAGATGCGTTTGAAGTTCTCTGGTGTGGTGTGCCTGCACTTCGGGTTTTTTTCTCTCACTCGAATGGATTGATTTTCCTTGACAAAACAAACTTGTCCGCTGGCATGCAAGCCCGTTGGCTTTTTCCCGTTCTTCGTTTTTCTGGTAGTTAAAACAACACAGATGACAAACAAGGTGTGGCGGGGGGAGGGGGGGCAGGGTTCTGTCACTTCTCAGTTTGTGATATTGCCTTTGTTGACCTCTGGCAAGCTGACTCCCTCCCCTTCTCCCCCCGTAGTTAAATAAAGTGACCAGATTTTAAACGGGACACCACTGACCGGGGGGAAGAGTGGGGTGGGGTTGGTTCTTGATTAAAAATTTGGTCTATATGGAGCAACAAAAATTTTCATAGGACGCAAAAATAGTATTGTAATATATTTATTTTAATTTGAAAACACCGCGGGATGTTGTTAAATTGTTAAAAAGCGGGACGTCTAGTCACTTTATTCTAGGGTCACGGAATACCAAGCCCAAAAAAACAAGGGGACAATCATGTAATTTATATGAGTTTGCAGTTAGCACGTTGCTAGGGCAACACCAAAATGTTTGGTCAATGGATAGACACAAAGCAGGGATGGTGAATGGAGTCCCCACTGCTGTAAATCCATGGTGCACATGGTACAGCTGTTCCTGTAACCTTCACGAGTCCTGGGATGCCGTGACTGTGCCTATCTGAGAGACATTTTAGGGTGCGGGAGAGTCCATCTCGGGTTTCCTTTAGAGGACATTTATTAAGTCTTCAGAGAGACAAAGACACAGACACAGTTGTGTGTACGTCATCCAGATGAGGGAGGCCACCTAGTCGAGGTGACCATGGAGCCCCAGGGCTTGTTGAGAAACAAAGCTTTGAAAAAGGGCAAAGGTCACAGAGCATGAGGGGTGACAGACAACTGCATCACAATGTCAGGATTGGGGCACGTGCATTGCTGGATACATGGGCTTACAAGATGGATCCAGGGCCTTCTGGCCACGGCAGTCAGGGAATGACTTCTGACTATTAGATCCTCATACGGTGACCTCCGTCAAGGACACACTTGGACAAGCTTCTAAGAGAAAGAATGCCCCTCCCTGGGCTGGCCTGAGATGAGTGGGGGCCACCAATCTCCAAGGCATTCCTCCCAGGGCAAGATGATCGGCATCCCTGGCTATTGATGCGAAAGCATTCAACAGGGGCTTCCTCTATGTGGACACTCTACAAATGCATGGCGGACCGTTGCTGTCGCCTACAGCCTTTTGCACACCAGGCCGCTCAGAAGTTAAGCACTACGTGACCAGACGTCCCGCTTTTTAACAATTTGTCCACGCCCCGCGGCGTTTTCAAATTAAAATAAACATATTACAATACTATTTTTGCATCCCAGGAAAATTTTTGTGGCTCCATGTAGAACAAATTTTTAATCAAGAACCACCTCCACTCCCCACCCCCTTTCCCGCTTAAAATCTGGTCACTTTACCTTAGAAGCAACTGCGTCTGCCTTAGAGGGGTGACTGATGTGGGTCTGGCCACTTGTGGGAGATTTGGTTTTAACCTTGGCACTGCCTCTTATTAGTTGTTGCTAGGGGTCCGCCACCACCCATCGTCACCGCATGAACACCTGAGAGAAGCACTGCAGGGTCCTGCCCCACCCTCACAACTGTCCCCGTGCCTGCGCCTGTCAGTGCTGTTGCTCTGTCCACCCATCTTGTGGAGAGCCTGCATCTCGTTCACTGCCCCTCCTCTTTCCCGAATATCTTTTCTTGTCTGACGTGTCCAACATATGTCAGACCAAGTCTTGCCATCCTTGCCTCTAAGTGAAATAGAGAAGCTCATGTCACTCCTTTTTTTTCCCCCCAATTGACTTAAAGGCTAAGTAGAACCACATAAAAGTCCTTCACTCCTAAAGTCTTCCTCCCCCTCTGCTGACCAGCATTTGTTAGACCCGCGGCAACCTGTGTTTTATCATCACATGGAATGCTGGTCAGTGATTGCCCTTTGGACAATTCTTGTTTAAATCTCTCTTCTCCGTATCGGAGAGGAACAGTAAGTCATTCCTCACAGGGCAGGTGTGTTTATTTTTCCTTCACTAGGGACTTAGCTAAAGACAAGATGCAGGGATGCGTCATAAAGCAAGGTGCCAGCAAAATTGACCTAAAGACGCTTTATTTTTACTCCTGTCTATGCCACTCACTCAGCGTATATGGATTTGTAACTTGCTTTTTCTGCTTGCTAGACCCCGTGCATCCCGCTTTGCTTCTGAATGCCTCAGCACTGCAGAATGGCGCACGTTCCTTTTCAGCGTGCCCTCTGCAGACTGGGCTAGTCTGATGTAACAAAGACTTCACATCATGTGACTAAGGCATTGTCCTGGTCTTCGTCTACTCAAACCTGCAGCATAAGGAGCAGCCTGGCCAGGGGACTGTCCATGTCCTTGTCTAGCACCACAACTGAAAGGCATCTGTTCTTCGACGGCGGGCCTCATTCAATGTCCAACTTTTACAAGCCTGTGTGAGACCCCATGGCTCGGTGTGGATGCATCTTAGTCCTCAAAGGATCAACCTTGCTCTTCAAGATGCTGAAGAAGTCTGTTGCAGCAAATTTACCTGATGCACTATGTGTTTCGATTTCTTGACGGCATTGACTGTCGATCCTGGGCTATAAATGGAACGGAAGCAGATGGCTAAGTCTTCCAAAAAGTGTGGCGGGAGGCTGGGGGAGATGGTTCTGCTCACCAACCTTTCAGTTAGCAGCCAAGTGCTTAACTGCTTGCTTTAAAAAACAACAACCCAAACACTACCCTTGAGTGCATTCTGACTCACAGGGACCCTCCATGGGGTTTCTCAGGCTCCACATCTCCAGGGGCACAAATGACCTCATCTTTCCCTGGGAGCAGCTGATGGCTTTGAACTACCAACCTTGGGGTTAGCAACCAGTGCTTACTCACCTAATGCATCCAGCTATGACCCAAAAAAGACTCTGACCCCATGACTTGCCTCAGACCTCTGGCTAATATGCTCCTGAATTGGGAATGCTGTTGGTTTGTGATGTTAAGCGTGGCCTGCTTCTCCTAGCTTCTCCTCACGTGGAGAGGCGCTGTGTTAGTCCTGATAGACTAGAGAAACAAATTCATAGACAGGCACATGGATATAAGGAAAAGGTTTATATACAAGAGGAATGGAACCTTTCCAGGCCAGTCCAGTTCAAAGTCATAAGTCTGATATTAGCCCATATGCCCCATATCAGACTATAAAGTCTCCTTCTGACTCATGAAGTCACACAGGCCAGTGGGCGCAGAGTCCCGGCACTGGCAGGGCTCTCCCCGTGGCTCCTCGATTCCGGGGCTCAGGGTCCATCAACAGCATCCAGTGGTGGTAGAAGCAACTCAGCGCTGGCAGGGCTCTCCACGTGGCTTCTCCTTCAGCTCCTCGGACACTGCCATCTTGCCTTGTCTGTAGTTCGTTGCCTCAGAGACTAACTCCCAACAACTGGGGAGATGGCCTCTCATTTCCACCAGGGAAATACCGCGAGATTTCCCAGAAGTCTCAGGAGAAAGTCATGCCCACACAGAGGCCTCATTGGTTACTCCATGGCTATCTCCAGATTCACAGGCTAGACTCCACCCCTACATCTCAATCATGAAATTTTTACATAAGCACATGACCGCCACAGGCGCTAAATTTTACGGAGAGATGACTGTGAATGAAAACAGAACAGGTTTGTGGGGAAGCTGGCGATGACTTAGTATCTGATGCAGGTACAATCAAATTCAGTGTGTGACATATTGGAAACAGGCTGATTTTTTCTGTTTCTCAAAGAAAGCGTTTCCATTGCGGTTTGAGTGAAAGTTTACAAAGCAAATTGGTTTTCCATTCAACGTAACACTGACAGTAGTTCCCCCCGAAGGGAGCATTCCTTTTCCCCACTTCTACCTGGGCTCCATGAGCTTTCTCCCTGAGCAAAGGCTGTGTGACAGTCACCGGTCTCTGTCAATTTCAGCACTGGGAGTGTAGGGGTAGAGTCTAGCCTGTCAATCTGGAGATAGCCAATGAGCCTCTGTGTGGGTATGGCTTTCTCTGAGAATTCTGGGAAGTCTCTTGGTATTTCTCAATTGGAGGAGAGAGACTTGACTTCGTCTTTTGGAGATGGTCTACCGACAAGACAACACGGCAGCATAGACCTTGAATCCTAGGAACTGGAGGAGCCGGAGGAAAAGCCACATGGGCTTACCCTGATGGAATCAGACCTCTGAAACCAGAAAAGTCACAGAGAGACCCCTGCCAGCACTGAGATGCTTCTACCTCCAACAGATACTGCTGATGGACCCTGAGCCCTGGACACGAGGAGCCATGGGGAGTTCTCTGCCAGCACTGGGATGATTCTACTATTGTTGGATACACAAGACTCTGCACTCACTGGCCCGGGATGATCCTTGTGTCACTGCACGTGCTTCGTGAGCTTGAAGGAGACTTTAGACTGGTCTCAGACATATGGACTAATATCGGACTTAGGACCTTGGACTGGACTGGGTTGGGATGCTTTCTCAATGTTCCATTCCTCTTGCATATAGACCTCTTCCTTGTATCCATGTGCGTGTTTATGAATTTGTTTCTCTAATCTACCTGGACTAATGTAGGCTGCCCTGTGCTACTCTGTGATTGATGGCCCTCACCCTACGTCCTGTGGACGTGTTACTGTTCTCTTCGTTGTGAGCCATTGTTTGCTAAAAGTTGAGCCTCTGGGGTGAGCTCAGGTCCAGGCTCGAGAGCTGATTCTACCCATCTTTGTCAGACCATAATGCCCAGACCTTTTTATGAGTGTGAGTTTTGTTCCATATGTTTCTTCCACTTTATCCAGAACCATCTATTTCAACTCCTGCAGAACAGTCAGCTCTGACAGCCCGGCACCATCTAGTTCTCCTGATCTCAGGGTCCTGGAGGCTGAGGTTAGTGTGGTCCATTGGTCCGTGGCCTATTCCCAATCCTCTTTCATTTTCTTCATGTCTCTGCTCCCAGTGGAAGACACTGAGAGTTGCACCTTAAATGCCCACTTGCTAGCTTTTAAGACCACAGCTGCAGGTTAATCTTATCATGACAATTTAAAATATAACTGAGTGGTGCTTTAGTTTAGATGAGTCATTTTGTCATGGAAAATGTAAAGAAAACAAATGATATTTGATGCTGTAAGAACCTAAAATAAGATGTAAAATGAAGGCGAATCTTAGTGTGGTGATATATGCTTATTCCATTTACCAGATATTATGGGTCCTTGGGCTGCCCTTGGCTTGTCTGATCAGTTGAGATACTGATGAGGATTTAAGGAATCAAGCTGCTATCTGGACTTATTGTTGAAATTTCTTCTTAGGTTTTGTGTTAGTCAGTGTAGACTAGAGAAACAAATCCATAAACACTCATATGTGTATAAGAAAGAGGTTTATATACAAGAGCAATTGAACATTGAGGAAACATCCCAGCCTATTCCAGTCCAAGCCCATATGTCTGATACCAATCTATAAAGTCTGCTTCAGATTCATGAAGCACATGCAGTGATGTCAGAATAATCACCAGCCAGTGGGTACAGAGTCTTGTGTATCCAGTGGTAGTAGAAGTATCTCAGGACTGGCATGGGATTTTGTGTGGCTTCTCAAACATCTCAGCATTGACAGGAGTCTCTACATGGTTTTTCCGGCTTCAGAGGTCTGGTTCCATCAGGGTAAGCCCATGTGGCTTCTCCTCTGGGATGTCTCACAGGGGCCAACCTTGTGTCTTGTCAGTAAAGTGTCTCCAAGGGACTGAGTAGTGAGTCTCTCACCCCCAAGAAGGAAATACAGACATATTTCCCATAATTCTCAGAGGAGAAGGCCAGGTCCACACACAGGTCTCATGGGCTGTCTCCATATTGACAGACTAGACTCCAACCCTTCACTCTTAAGCCTCAAATTGACACTAGATTAGATGACTGCCCCAGGTGTCTTCTTCACATCAGAGAAGAGAGCCCTGCAAAGTCATGGCTAACCTATTTGTTATTGGTAGGGGCCTTAGGATTAGTTGGAACGCACAGCATCCCCAAACATACATCAGAATGCAACACCAGCCAGCCTTACGCCATCCTCACAACTGGCTGAGCCCATCGATACATCCACCGTGCCCATCTGTTCGGTCAAAGGGCTTCCTCTTGTTTGTTCGTTCATTCATTCATTCCTTCGTTCACTGACCCTCCACTTTCCCACCTCGCTAACAGCGAGGCTGTGAGCGGAATGATGGGTGGTTTAAACCCACCCACAACCTCCTGGAGGGTTTACAGACCCGGAGAACGGCTTCTGTCGGGATTGTAATCTAGACACCTCCGTGTGGCCTGCCACTCTGCCTCCAGGGCTTCCAGGGGTCCAAATCAGCTTGACAGCACACAAGGTCTCCAAGGGCCGCCTGCCCCTTCCACATGACCCCATCCCAGCATTCACCAGATGTGGCCTGTGCAAGGACAGGGCCAGCTCTTTCTAGCAGGTGGTGCCCACTGTGAGCCAGGTCCTCGACCCAGAGCTGAGATTCCCCGATTGGGTCCTGGCTGGGTGTGGTCCTCCTGGGGACCGCGCTGTCCCCTCTGCTGTGTGCCCCATCCCGTGTTGGCCCGGTAGAGAGAGATTCCCCGATGGTGGTGCAATTACTGTCTCCCCACCTCTGTCAGAGCAGGCTCTCTGTGGCGTGGACTGAAGCGTGGTCTCTCACAATGAATACTGGAATCCTCGCCCTGATACCTGGGGGTGTCATCCTGTTGGAAACAGGGTCTTCATGGTTATCCTGATGAGATCCAGCCGACGAGGTGTGATTTGTTACCTGAAGTGGGTGAGTCCTCAGTGTCATGATCACTTCTGAGTGGTAAAAAGCAGAAAACACACACACACACACACACACAC
>PVJH01019388.1:0-42901 GCA_004026705.1 Nesogale talazaci
AGTCTTTACACCTTACCAAAAAAACTCTCTGCCATCAAGTCAATGCCGATTCTTTAGGACAGGGTAGAACTGCCCCTGTGAGTTTCCAAGACTACAACTCCTTTTAAAAAAATGAACAGAAGGAGTGCGTTTATTGAAGGGAAATACTTTGGAAAAGCAGTCCAAAGGGACCCTTAGCTAATCTAAAAGACCAAGACTGCAATGCTTCATGGGAGTAGAAACCCTATCAAGCAGTGGTTCTCAACCTCCCCAATGCCGGGACCCTTTCCTCCAGTTCGTTAGGTGGTGGCATCCCCCAACCAGAAAATTGTTTTCATTGCTACTTCATAATTGTACTTTGCTACTGTTATAGATTGGGCGACCCTTGTGAAAGGATCACTTGACCCGACCCCCAGGTTGAAAACCGCTGCTATCAAGGATTTCTGAAACCAAGATTCTGTATAGTGGCAGAGAGCCTCACTTGTCTCCCATAGAATGGCTGATGAGTTTGAACCCCTGACTTTGTGGTTCCCAGATTGGCGGTTCCCTCACAGTGCTGCCAGGTTTGGGAGTCATCCTGCTCGTGTGCAGAGGAATCACAAACCCAATCGCAAGGTCCAAAGGACTGTGGCATCTGCGATTACAGATTCCTTCCTTCGAAGGAGGAGCCCTGGGGGCCTGGTGCTGATGTGTGGGGCTGCTGAGGGCAGGGTCAGCAGTTAGAAAGCACTAGGCGCTCTGTGGGAGAAAGACTGGGCTTTCTACTCCCTTAAAGGGGTGTGGTCTCAGACGGAGCCTCACGGGGTCAGTTCTGGCCCGTGGTTAGGGTGGCAGTGATCTGCTCCAGCTCAACGGCAGGGAGTTTGTTGCGGTTTTTCCTTCTAAGAAGAACCCAGCCTGGGTGACACCAATGCCTGCGGTCCAAGTGCAATCTGCGTTCAGGTGTGAGTCTCTCAAGGGGAGAATCCTTGACGTGTCGGGAGCCCAAAGGGGACCCTTGGGGTAACAATAATACTTCCTGGGTGATAGCTGGGAACTTGTCATGTGGTCTTGGGGAAGCATGTCACTCTCCTTCTCTGGGGCTCGATTTCTTTACCTGTGACGTGAAGAGGTTGGATGAGAATCAGTGTGCCCTAGCCATTCTCTTTGCTTTTTTTTTTTTTTTTAAAACTCACGTTACATCAACTAAGCAGGTTTTATTGACTCCTGCATGCTGCAATTTATATCATAAAAGCCATTCATTTGTTTCTCTTCAGAGTAAATCCTAAAATATGTCTTTTCACACTACACTATCCTTTCTCTCTCCATCTCCTTGCATGGTCTCCACTTGTCCCTCCCGCCTTCCAGCTTACCTTTAGAAAGAACCCTTCAAATGCTTGGTTTAGAATTTGGCTCCGGTTATAAGCTAGAGGCTTAGTGTATATACATCTATTTTGATATAATTGTAAGACCGTCGGCGAGGTGGCTTGATGGAACCATGAACTCAACTATAATAGCATCTGAGAAACTAGACAGTGCTCTGTTCCGCTGGGCATAGGGTCACTACGCGTTGGCACTGACTATGGCGTCTAACCACAATGACAGCAGGTGCGTGGTACAAAGCTTTACATGGTTGGCTGCCAACCATAAGGCTCGAGGTTGGAGTCCTCCCAGAGGTGCCTCGGCAAGAAGGCGTAGTGATCTACCTCCAAGGAACCATCCATGGAAAACCTGAGGGAGCACACTTGCTCTGACTGGCACACATGGTGTGGCTAAGACTTGAGGTTGACTTGGCGGCCACTTGCTTTGGTTTGATGATACACGTCTTCACCTTCCCTACCTATCTACAGGATTGTAATTGTTGTTGCTACAATTCGCACACCTGGGGTTTTCCCAAAGGCGCAAATGCACAGAGACAGCATCTCCAGAAGCAGAGACGCAGAGCTTCTGGGAGAGAGGCGATGAGACAGCCTTTCTGTTTTCTAGACATGCCCTTCTCCTGCCACCATTACTCTTTGCCCAGAGAGTTTCTCTCTTCCTGTGGTCCCCTCCAGGCTGCCCCTTGACTCTCATGTCTGCCAGGCAGCAGGCAGGCAGCTCTCCTGTTAGAGCAGGTCATCCCTCAGTGAGATTGCAAGAGCGGTGATCTGTTATTTCTGGCATGTGCTGTAACTCAAGAGGGGTCTCACTTCAGCGAGGATCACCGCTCATCTTATATTCACCTCTTTTTCCTTTCTCTCCCCCCCCCCCACCTTCTCTGTAAGATGATATAGTTGCCAGACAAACTCTCTCTTCCTCCCGGCCTCACCAAAGCTTAATGATATTTACTTCGGGGCTAAACAACTATAATCTCCCTGACCAGACTGCATAGTAGTTGAGTGAGTTTAAACTCTCTGGGGCTAAGCCCCATGTGCTATGGTTTTTAAAGAGAAAGCCTTGGATGGGAGATGGCCACCCTGAACTGGGCGTCCTTAGGCCTCAGGCAAAGCAGCTTCAGTCGGATCAGAATGGAAAAGGAGGGCTTCTCTGATGAGCAACTTTGGGTTGCAGAGGTGTAGAAGAGAACTTCTGCTTGGGAGGGGAAAGGACGAGGGCTGTGGGGGAGGTCCACAGAACCCCGTGACTCTGCTCAGCCCTGTGCTCAGACTTCGTGGCAGGGAGTGTGTGGTGTGAAGTTGGAAATTGAAGTGACCCTTGAACCTGTGCCCTCTGGGTTTTCCTTAGCCGTGTGCTGGACACCGGGCCCAGCTTAGCAGAAGTACAGCAAAAGATGCAATTCCTGAGCACAAGCTGTCTGTAGGGAGAGAAACCACACTCTAGATCCCATGAGAAGACAGCACAAGGGTGGACAAGGACCAAAGGTTAAGTCAGAATTGGTTCAAAGTACCCCAAATTCTGGGGTGTGGGGAAGAGCCGTGGATGGCCAGGAGAGGGGAAATCACTGTAGGTTGAGGCCAAAGGCCCCAAAGGTATTTGTTGTGTGGGGAGCCGTGTGGGGAGATCAGTTCTTCAAGGTCATCTGAGGCTCATCTAAGTGCTGTCCACATGCCCGAGCCCCGTTCTGGAACACGTCTTGCTTCTCTGTACTTTTGCTGTGCATTGGCTTGACTTTCTTGTCAACCTTCTAGTCACTCCTAAATTCAGTCCCTGTTCATTCTCTGCCTCTCCCTGCCTGCCAGGGCCACCCCTGCTCTCAGCCAAGCTGTGACATTTTCCCCAAGCACAACTTGTGTGTTTTAAAAGCCTGGGATGTGTACTGGAGCCTGATTCCCCCTGTCATCCCCCCTTTGAGTGTGTGTGTGTGTGTCTGTGTGTGCATGTGTTTGTTCTTGACTCCCCATCGAAGAGAAAAGGAAAATAAATTGCCGTGGCCTTTGAAAATAAATTGATAGATCATTTTCAGAGCCACAGAAACTGGCCGACGGCCCCCAGCGCAGACTTCACTTGAACAGAGGTGATCCCCCAGCAGGTTGGGGCTCCCCTCTGAGAGCAGCCCCCCATGTCTGGGGGAGGGTGTTGCTGCAGAGACTGGAGCTTCCCCTTTTACCCCCTGCTCAAGAGCCCTGACACCCCACCCAGGGATACCCTCCCTTCCTACTGGGAACCCAGGCCAGTGTAGTGGGGGGAGGGTTTCCTGAGGGGCTTCCTTGGTTCTCAGGGGTTCTTCCTTCTCTGCCAGGTCTTGCTCTGAAAAGCTGGACTGGAGATGACTGCGGTGTGGGCACCGGGAATGAGGACCCAGGCCAAGCTGAACCTGGACCTCGCTCTTCAGGCTCAGATGCACCCTACAGATGACAGGGGGGCTCTCAAGCCACCTTCGAGGGGGCGCCTGACCTCCGCCCTGGTATGTGATTCTGAACTTGCTCCATGCAGCTTTGCCTTGGCCCACCCTCCCCTGGCTCTTCCCTGGAAAGGGCCACCACTCCGGCCTTTTGCGCGTGCATACATGCGTGTGTGTGCGCGCATGCTCTCTGGCTGCACGTCTGTCCCTTGCTGCATTTTGCTGAAGCACGTGCAGGGTTAGAATGATAAAAGAAAACAAATATCAAAGGCAGGTTGTTTGTGTGGCTCTTTGCCACGGCAGCATCCGTCCCCTTGCCCTTGAAAACCCCCTGCTTGCACCCTCTTTCCTCTTTGGGTGTTTTTGTCTTTGCTTTGCTTCTGTGAAGAGCTGGTGTGCTGAGTGTTCTTCTCTGGTCACTTCGTCAGTTGTCATGTCAGCCGGCAGTGCCACATGGTGAGGTGTCTTCTCCTAGGGGCAGCTCGGGGCGTGGGTGGGGGAGAGGCCCCAGCTCTGACAGGGAGAGCCCGGCTGTCTTGTTGGAAGGCTCTCGGGGGTGCTGGACTTTGGGCCAGGGTAGCAGAAGACAGGGTGGGCTTAGTGGGGCTGAGGAAGGAGGAGACTAGGCACCAAAGGCAAAGGGGACCAAACTTCCGACTAAGCAAGCAGTTCCGCCTGCTTTCCTTCCTCTTTCCCTGGCATTTTCCCTGCATGCTGCCCTGACCCCATTCATAGCATGAGGGAGCTGCGTCGTGAGTAGGCCCCGAGAGTGTCAGCAAGAAGTCTTCCCCCACAGGCCCCCAACTCCAGACCTCTCTTCCTGTGGGGAGGCTAAGCTTGTGCTACTCTCGTTGGCTGGCCTGCTTCTAGAACAGGAGTGAGTCCACCCTGGCTCAGCGGTACCTTGTCGTAAGCAGGCATGGCAATGTATCCTCATCCCGTACAGTTGTTTATAATGTGATGAAGTAAATGCAATCATTGGAATAGGGAATCACACGTAATGATTGCCCAGAACAGTTGACATCATCAGGAAACCAAGTAGGAGAATGGCCATTGAACTCCCATCACATCCAATAGTTTGTACACACATTCTTGGTGACAGGACTATTGATAAAGGCAACAGTAACGGTACTGATCCAAACCAAACTCAATGTCATCAAATGGACCCTGACTCTTTAATGGAGTTGGCAGACTCAGCTTCCTCTCAGGGAGCGATGGGTAGTTTTGAACTGCCGTCCTTGTGGTTAACCACCCAACATGAAACCCCTCTAACACTAGGACTTCTAATGATATTGATAAATGCCTTTTAATTGACAATTAAATTTGTTAAGGGCTTTATTCTTCTTGGATCAGTGCTCCTGGGAGCAACAATCCAGAAGTCAAGCAACATATTGCACTGGGCACATCTGCTTCAAAAAGGCTTCTTTTAAGGATATTAAGAAGCAAATTAGTTACTTTGATGATTAAGGTGCACCTGACACAAGCCACTGTATTTCCAATCACCTCACATGCATGGGAAAGCTGATGAATAAAACAGGAAAGTGGGACCAAAATATTGATGCTTTCAATTTTGGTGTTCTGCTTGTGGGGGACTGGGGATGATAGCGGGAGCCCCCAATGCACCTGCAGATGCATGGAGTCTCCAGGGAACCCCCAATACACAAAGACTGAGAACATTAACATCCCTAAAAGCAGACAAAGATCACTGTAAAATGGATTTTACCAACTGTCCTTACACCTTGCAATTTAAGGTCCCTCTGAATCCAATGGGAATCTCTTCTTAAGTTTTGCTATTCTCACCTTTCTCTTAGATTGAGGTCTTTACCTGTTTTTATAGTCCCTGTTGCTGGGGCCTTGTTTATGGCTTGCCCTTGTTTTGTATTCTTCTATGTCTAGGGAAACCCAGGGAGTGGAAGACAGTAGCCGGATTGATTGGTGTTTGTAGGCCCAGAAGGGGAGGATGGGGGATATGAGAAATCCACATTAGTGGGAGCAAGAAGGAAGAAAAGCTTCCCTCAGGGTAGCCAGACCTCTGAAGGCAGAAAAGCCATGTAGAGACTCCTGCCAGTGCTGAGATGCCTGAGAAGTCACAGAGAGGTCCCTGCCAGTGCTGAGATGCTTCTTCCACCACTGGATACACAAGACTCTGCACCCATTGGACTGAGGTTGTCCTGGCATCATTGCATGTGCTTCATGAATGTGAAGAGGACTTTATACATTTGTATCAGCCATATGGGATAATATCAGGTTTATGGCCTTGGATCTACCTGGGGTGTGATGTTTTCTCAATGTTCAATTGCTCTTGTATGTAAACCTCTCCCTTATATGCATACGCATGTCTATGAATTTTGTTTCTCTCATCTACCTGGAATGACACATTGGCCTCAGGGACTTGATCTGGATTGGACTGGGGGTGTTTTCTTTATGTACAATTGCTCTTTGATATAACATTCTCCCTTATACACACATAAAGAAAGAGAAAAGCTCCCCAAGTTGATTGTGACTATGATTGGACAACTCTTCTCGAGATGCTTGAACTAGTGAGTTTTAGGCTAGGTTAATTGTAGTCGCTGAAACCACAGATGTCTTTGTGAATATTAAAAAGAATTTGTGATGTGGGTAAAGCACACTGAATATACCCGAGATTGCCAGGCAAGCAGGAGTCCTGGTGGTTCAGTGGTTAAGCCCGTAGTTGCTCATTGAAAAGTTGGCGGCTAAGACCCAGGAGCTCTTCTGTGGGAGAAGGATGTCGCTGTCTGCATCTGTAAGGATGACAGCATTGAAAACCTGGGCGGGGGGTGGGGGGCAGTTCTCATCTGTCCTATATAGGGTTCTTATCAGTTGGCATTGACTTGATGGCAATGCTATTATTATTATTATTTTAATCAAAAGAACAGACAAATGGTCCTGAGAAAGGAGGGCTGAGAGATTTTGGGCAATGGGAAGGAGAACATTGCTGAGGGAGGGACATTAGACTCGGTAAAGTCTGTGTAAAAGTGAGAGGCTCTCCATGAGATGGACTGATGCAGGGTCTGAAACAGGGGGTTTGTGGCAGTCACCTCATCTGGTGTCTGTTTGAAGATTAAGAGTACAGGAGTGGAGTCTAGCCTGTCAATCTGGAGATAGCCAGTGAGACCTCTGTGTGGGCATGGCCTTCTCTGAGAATTCTGGGAAATCCGATGGTATTTCTACTTTGGAGGTGGGAGACTCATGGCTCACTCCCTGGGAGACATTGCAGCTGACAAGACACATGGCAGCATGCTGATAGACCCTGAGCCCTGAAAACTGGAGGAGCCACGGGGAGACCCCTGCCAGTGCTGAGATGCTTCTGCTGCCACTGGATACACAAGACTCTGCACCCACTGGACTGTGATTGTTCTGTGTCATTGCAGGTGCTTTGTGAGTCTGAAGGACATATAGATTGGCATCAGATATATGGGTTAATATTGGATTTATGACCTTGGACTGGGCTGTTTTCTCAATGTTTAATTCCTTTTGTATATAAACCTCTTTCTTATACACATATGCGTGCTTATGAATTTGTTTCACTAGTCTACTCAGACTAACACAGGGCTGAAACAGAATGGTGATTGTGAGGCTGACTCAGAATGGAGCAAGGTACATTCGTTTGTACATAAGATTTCTATGAGTCACAACTAACCTAACACCACCTAATATACTGCAACACTTTATTGCCTTTCATGGGCCAGACACTATACCAGGCACTTTACATTAGTTTTTTTTTTAAATATAATCCTTTAATAAACCTTTTATTTCCAAGTGACAGCTAAGGAAATAGCCTTAAAGAAGTTGAATAATTGGCCTAAGGCTACCTACCACTTTCAGGGGTAAGGCCCAGTTTTAGACTACGCCCCAATCCAAGCGCTGAAGGCAGCAGGGCATACAGGAACAGAGGAAACCATCAAGCTGACAGAACATAGCATGTAATTAGATGTGGATGCCCTTGGTCCTCACAATGAGTCTCACAGGAGTCTGTGAAGCTGGAGGCAACATGGTGTCACAGACTCCTGGAAGAAGCTGAGGCTTGATCTGGGATTAGGTCGGTGAAGAGTGGGGCAGAAGGCATTCCAAGATGAATTAAGGTGCTTGAGCATGGGGTAAGTAAGAATCAGTGAGGAGAGGAGCCAGGAAGAGAAGCTTTGTTTGGGGCTGCAGTGGGAAATCAGGCGGCATCAGGCATCCGTGTGGTAGAGTGCTGGAGTTTCTATTCATTATCTTGTGATTTGGGACAAACGTATAGACTCTTCTAAGTTTCAGTTCCTCATCAGGAAACTAGGGGGCCCTGTTTATCGTTCTCCTATGAGGATGGTGAGATAGTTTCTGTAGAGTGCTTAGCACAGAGTTTGGCTGTGTTAGACCTAGGTTGACTAGAGAAACAAACCCAGAGACACTGAGATATATGTAAAAGTAAGCTTTATATCAAAGAGTAATTGTATAGTAAGAAAACATCTCAGTCCAGTCTAGATGGAGCCCAGAAGTATTAGCTCATAAGTCCTATACCTGTCCATAAATCCTTCTTCAGAGTCATGCAGCACAGGCAATGATCCAAATTTCAAGAAGATCATAGGCCAGTGGGTATAAAGTCTTGTGGATCCAGTGGTGGTGGGAGCATCTCTAGGGCTCTTGTAGGTCTTAGTTAGTCTCCATGTCAATCTGTTTGTCAACAGGAAGGTGAAGGTAGAGAGAGAGAGAGAGAGAGAGAGAGAGAGAGAGAGAGAGAGAGAGAAATTCAATTATCTTGGTTGTCCTCCAATTGATCTGCTCCCTGATGGACAGGCTAAACTCCACCCTTTCACTCTATTTATCAAGTTGACACAAGATTATGTAACTACCACAGTGGCCATCTGACTTAAGAGTTTAACAGGCTCTCCTGTCACCTGATAAACTCCGAGAACTTGATGAGTTTTGTGCCTTCTCCTTCTTCCTGGTCTTCAGCCACAGAGTCATCAAGTCAGTTGATTTGATCTTCATGATATTTGTACATTCTTTCCCTTTCGCACTGCTACCTCACTCTTCTAGAACCCCGTTATGACATGCCTTAAGTCTTCCACCAGAGTCCTCACTGGGGCCCCCACCTTCAGTCTCTCTCCACATCAGCCCCACCCCCCACCCAATAGGAGAACACTAGATGACATCTCGGATCCTGCTCTCTCCATTTTCCTCCTTTCCATCCTCAAAATCCTTTAGTGACTCACTCATGCCTTTATGATTCAATCCAGACTGGTTAGTGTCATCGCCCACAACTGTACTTTCCATTTATTTGCCTCCTTCCTTAATGTGGCTGTGCTTGAAACAAACAAGCAGGCAAGCCAACAAACAAAACATACTCCTTGTCTGTTGCAACTTAGTCCGTTTTGATTCATGTTGGGGTCCCTGTTTTACAGCGTGGAACTGACCTTCCTAAGGGCTCCTTGGCAATCGTCTTTAGAAAGCAGGTGGCCGGACTTTTTCCCCACCGTGCACCACCAGTGCACCTTTGGTTGCTCTTGTTTTTGTATGACACTGAGTCGATTTTGATTTAGATTGACTGACTCTAAAAGAAAAAGACTCTGAAACAGAGACAAAGACAACAGAGAAAGTGTGGTCATTAGTTATCTATTGGCCAGCTAACTTCCAGGTCAGCCATTTGAACTCATTAGCCACTCTGTGGGAGAGAGATGAAGCTTTTTGCACCCCTAAAGAGTTACAGTCTTAAAAACTCTAGAACGTGGTTTTATCCTGCACGATAAGGCCTCTATGAGTCAGAACCGAGTAGATGGCAGTGCGTGTAAGACAGAGTCACTTTGAGAACTGAGGGACATGTGACCTAAGTCATGGTATTTTCAACGGACTCACCTGCCTGTTAAAGTGGAACAGTGAGTACGGATAATTCAGAGGAGAAGAAAAAGTGACTGCAGAGGGATTATTTGTATTGAATTATGATGTTGGAGAAGAATACTGAATTTCTGAATAGGCCATAGATGGCCAGAAGAACCCACAAATCTGCCTTGGATGGTGAGACTTGGCCCAACTTACTTGGGGCATGTTACCAGGAAGGACGAGTCCCTGGAAAAAGACACCATGTGTGGTAAGGTAGAGGGCGAATGGTAAACAGGAAAGCCTACAGCATGATGGATTGACAGTGGCTACGACCGTGGACTGAAATGTGCCACTGATTGTGAAGATGATGGAGAGCCAAGCAGTGTTTTTGTTCTGCTGTATGTAACGTCATGATGCGTTTCTAACAACAACAACAACACAAGGCAGAGAAGAACTCATTAATAGGGATTCTAAAACTGTAATCTTAAAAAAATCATTTTATGGGGGACTCGTATAACTCTAATCACAATCCATACATCTATCCATTGTGTCAAGCACATTTGTACATTTGTTACTCTCATTTCTCTCAAAACATTTTCTTTCCACCTGAGCCCTCGGTATCAGCCCCTCATTTTCAACCCCCTCCCCGCCAACCCCAAACTCTTGATAATTTATAAATTATTATCTTGTTATGTCTTACACTGTCTGACATCTTCTTGCATCCATTTTTCTGTTGCCCATTCTTCAGGAAAGGGGTTATATGTAGATCCTTGTGATGGGTTCCCTCTTTCTGTTCAATTTTTCCCTTCCTTTCCTGGTATGGCTACTCTCATTATTGGTCCTGAAGGGTTTATCTGTCTTGGATTTCCTGTGTTTCCAGTTCCTATCTGTACTAGTGTATATCCTCTGGTCTAGGCAGATTTGTAAGGGAGAATTGGGATCATGGGGGAGAGGGGGCTTTAAGAACTAAGATTGTGTGATTGATCATTGCTAAAGCTGTAATCTTTATGGAAGCAGGTTGCCACAGCTTCTGCCTGTGGAGAAGCTGGCAGATTTGCACCACTGACCTTTCAGCTAGTAGTATAACACTTAACTACTGTACGACCAGAACACCTCTGCTTACTTCCAAGGCCCCGCAAACATGCTTTGGTATTTTCCCCAGCTTATCATGAGATCTTGCCTCCAGCGGCCAGTTACACTACTCTCTCTACCATGCCCCCTGGCACATGAGCTGCTTTGTAAGTTGCACACACTCTTGGAAAGTTTGCCCGGATGGACAGCAAATGCCTGCTGAGGAGACCATGCCTCCTGCTTTTTCTGTTGCCTCTGACTCCTGGTGTAGAACTTATGTGGTTGTTGCATGTCATTAGGTTGATTCTGACTCAGGGACCTTGTAGGATAGAATCAAACTGTATCAAGGGGTACCCTAGACTTTAATCCTCACAGGAGCAGATCACCACGTCTTTTCTCCTGTGGAACTGCTAGTGGGTTTGAATCCCTGGTCTTGTGATGAGCTGCCTGACACCTAATTCACATCATCTTCGGGGCTCCTGTATAGAACATATAGTAGGAATTTAGTATACCTTGCATTAATTAAAAAAATAATGATGGTAGTGGGGATGATGACAATGAAGAAATGAAGGTTGGGAGCCAACTCTTGTCTCGATTCCCCAGGTTTTGGTTTCCTAGTCACCACTTCTAAAGGCCTTTTCTCATTAAATCCTGATATAGGCATTAGAGGCTCTGGAAGTGATAATTCAGAGGAGAAGAAAAAGTGACAAAAAATATCTAATTTCCTTGATGATGCCTCCCCTTCTGATGTAATCGAAGTGTGTGACTTAGCTTGGCCAAACCTCCCATGTCCCAGAAGCCATCAGTCTCCTGTCCATTGAGCCTCCCTCTGGGCCATCCTCTCTCTCCCCAGCCCAGTGTTCTATTTTCTCCCTTTGGGCTTTCTTGGAAGAGCTCATAGTTTTTGTCGAAGACCAAGTGGAATGAGATTGGTGCATAGATGTCAGCCTTCAGTGCAGACGCCGAGAACACATCTCTATCCCAGGACTTGCTGGCAGTTCCCGTGTGGTCGGAGTGTTTTTTCACGGTCGGAACAGATGAGTCTAGACTGTATGAATGAAGAATGGCACACACTGGGATATGATTCAAAGCCCTTCACAGTTCTATGTAGCCATTTATGATATCCTTAATGATAATAACAGCAACATTAATGATAGTGATCTGATGGGAGAAGCAGGATAGGATGAATGGGGGAGTGGAGACATGCGAGAAGGCCTGTTCTCATCTTAGGGACTTGGAGTTTCAAGCCAGCCTTCTTTTTTTTGGGGGGGGGGAGGTTGGGTGGGATGCTTATGCTCCTTGCCCAGTGGGCAAAGTGCCTCCCTCTAATTCAAAGGGGGAAGAAGAATCTCTCACCCGGGGATCTTGGGGACGTCAAACTGCTCCTTACGCAACAGCCTCCTAATGAGTTAAGTGTAAATGAATCAGAAGCAGATGGATTGGATTGTTCTGGAAATACACCCGAGGTTTAAAAATTAAGGGAAAAAGCATTTGGCAAAAGGCATTTTGGGGTTTGCCAAGACCCAGAACATTTGAAAAACAGTTCAAGATTCCCCCCCCACCCCCCCACCAACTCCCCCTTTTCTTCTTTTCTCTTTGGTTGCAAAACTCAAAATGCTGCCTGGAGGCAGTAGAAAGAGATGGGCTCCGTTCGCCTTTCAAAGTGAAGTTCCTCCTGCCGGGTGGGTAATGGGCCCCAGACAGGAGGCAATGGGCTATAGAATTGCACGGGGGACCAAGTGTCTGTCCGGGAGCAAAGCCCCGTGCCTTTGCTCTGCTTACCGGGGAAGGCAGGCCCTGGAGCGCACAGCTCCCAGACTGGACCGCCACCTTCGGGGCCTGCTCTGGGAGGCTTCCTCAGGCTTGTGGAGTGCCTGGGGCCCTTGCTAAGCTTTCACTCCACTCGTCCAAACACAGGGAAGCTCATTATAGAAGGGAAACGACCTCCAATTTGCTCAGTGAGAAACTTTGGAGGCTAGCAAACACTAATCCAATAAAATATAAAGTGAAATGTTTATTTTAGAAGAGGAAAAAAAAACCCAAACCTTCAAACAATGAAAAAAAATTTATTAGTCACATTTGGCACAGTGGAGCTTTTCCCTGGAGGGACCATCTTGCTGGGAAAGAAAAAAAAAAAAAAAGCAACTGTCTCAGAGGAAAACTCAACCCAGCAGTTTCTAAATCTGCTGCTGGCTTGCTGTGTGTGTGATTGTGTGTGAGATACCCAATGCTTCCAGGCTCTGCTTTCCCAAGCACGTCTCTAAGGATTTCCACTGGTTAAGTCTCAGCATCGGAACTGGGGGCTCTCATGGTCATAATTCAAGTTCGATGTTGTCAGATGTGGCAGCGTCCCTTGGACCTCAGGCGACAGAGTGGAAATGCCTCATAGAGTGTTCTAGGGGAGAAATTTTTAGGAGATCTCCTCCCCAGGGATCTCTCTGGTCAGGTCATGGTGTGGGTTGGAACTTTCCACCTTTTGGTGAGCAGCCAAGTGTTTAATGCTTGTACCACCAGGGATCTTGTCAGGCTGAATACGGAATCCTCATCTTACAGGGACCCAAGGAATCCGAGTCTGGGGTATGTCTGAAAGGAGAGTCCGCAAAAAGTAGGTTGCTACACATCTCAGAAATGTTTATGACCCAGGAATATCCACGTGTGAAGCTACTGTCTCTCCACATGGCCTCCATGCAGGTCTGTCCCCTTCTGCAGGCAGTGTCTCCATCTCTTTAATGCTTCCCTGAAGAATTCTGTGTTCTCTGATGTGTGTCACAGCAAAAGGGCAGTTTTTGTCCCTTCTAGGACCTCAGTGGTGCTCTTTTGAAATTCTTGCTGAGTTTGGGGAACCAAAATAAACCAGAAGGGGGAAGATGAGGTTCATAGGGAAGATGAGGGAAGGTTTCCCGTCAGAAGCATTGGAGGACGGACAGCCCTCGATCCCCTTGAAGAATGAGCCGGTGCATTGTCACGACGAAGAAACATCCTTGCTACATCTCTCCTGGTCTTTCCCCGCCAATATGGTCTTGTGTTTTCAGAAAACTTCTCTTGATAAGCCCCTGCAATCCGCCTGTACTCTTTGAGAAACATCTATCAAGATGACTCCTGTAGGATCCCCCCAGCCAGGCCCCATAACCTTCTGCGCTGACCTCTTTCCTGTGAGTTTCACTAGCCCAGCACATCTCCTGGAAAGCCAGTTTCCAATGGGCCCCTTTTGGGCATGTGTGAAGGTATTGTAATGAGATCAAGGTAAATGTATTTTGAGAGAATCTGTCTGCTTGCAGAGACAGGATCAACACACTTTGTTTGGAATACACTTGTGCAGGTATCAACTAAATCCCCTCCCTCCCACTGCCCCAACCCATAGCGATACTTGTTGATGAACCCTCATATAGGATATACTTCCCAAATTTTACAGTAGTTATCCCAACCTCTTTTCCTCCTGAACATATCCGTTTGTTAGCCTGTCACACCGACATGACTCTGAGAATCTTGTGCGTTCCTGGTGAACTGGCCATGCTCTGGTGTTGTGACTGGGGAGCAAGTGGCTGGTGATCTGCAGCCCGACTACAGAGTGTCTGTGGGGCAGTCTCGGGGGTGTCTGCTTCTGAAGACAGCTACCTATTCCTGTGGGCTTAACCCATGTCCACCAGGGAGGACTGGTTCTTCCCATGGAGTTACCCACTGCTACTCTTCCCTTTTCTGCTGTCTGCCCCATGGAGGGCCCAGAGTGGAGCAGAGTGATGTGTGTGGTGAGGAGTTCAGGCTAAGGGTGCTCTAGGCAGAGTAGAAGGTGGTTTCTTCATTCTTTATGTACTCCTTCTTTCAGTGTGTTTCCTACTGGATCTCATCTGAACCTCCTGGTGGGCTCACCGCAGCCCCAAATGGCAATAGCAATAACTAGCAATTTCACACCGCACCAGGGCTCACAAAAGAGATTTTGCATGTGGGTCCTGCTGTTCAAACATGCATGGATGTATTCCCCACAGAACATGCTGAGAGATGGCTCGGTGAGCAGGTGATGGCTGTGGACACGTTTCTTCGTCTTCAAAGGATGCTTTTAAAAAAGATCCAATCAAAACAGGGAGTTCCTAAAGGATCTCTGAGTCAGTTAAACTTGAAACAGAGAGGTCAGTTTAAGGTTATCACGACCATTACTATGGGATTCTAAAGGGGACCGATCTGGATCTATTTTCTTGAAGGACAGAGGCAATCATGGCTTCTTAAGAAGAGGTTTTAAGAAGACTGTATTGGTGAAGAAAGTGCCAGAAAAGTCTCACTAGGGAATGAGCACTGTTCACCTCTCATTCCTCACAGGGAGCAAGAGCTGTTCTACGGGAATGACCCAATCTACATTATAGTCCTGGCTTGATTCCTGTAGACACCTCTCCCTGCCCCCTAAGCACAGGGAGAATTTCAAGTAAACAGAGTCAGAGAATCTCAAGGAGGCCCCAAATGCCCTGGTGTAAATCAAAGAGCCCAGGTCTCTTCAGGGGGAGGATCAGAGAGATAGGCAAACACCATTTTTTTCCAGATGTGCCCAAACCTGAATGGAGGCTCTGTGGAGAAATGAGAGTTTCATTGTTGGATAGTTTAGTTTACGTTTAGTGTGTTAGACATGGCAGCAGTACTTTTTAACTCACCCTTGCCTATTCTCGAAACTCCTGCTCTTTCTTTTAAAACCCCACAGAGAACCAGGAACTTTTAGAGCCCTGGTGGTATCGTGGATACTGGTTGGGCAGGAATCCTTTAGGGCAGCAGTTCCAAACCAGTCGCTGCTTTGCTGCAGAAAGACGGGCTTCCTAATCCCGTGAAGAGTTGCTGTCTGGAGAACTCACCGCGGCAGTTCTACCCTGTCCTCGAGAGTCGCTGGGAGTCACTGTTAACCCAAGGGCAGTGAGTTTGGTTTTTGGTTTTAGAGTAAGGTGACCAGACGTCCCGCTTTTTAACAATTTGTCCCATGTCCTGTGACATATTAAAATTAAATAAATATATTACAATACTATTTTTGTATTCTATGAACATTTTTGTTGCTCCATATAGACCACATTTTAAATCAAGACACCCCCCCCCCCTCTGGCCAATGGTGTCCTGCTTAAAACCTGGACACTTTATTTTAGAGCCCCCCCAATTTAAGAGGGTAGGCTATCCTGGGTAGGGCTGGGCCTATTCTTAGACTTTCTCTTCCTTCTTTTTTTGAACTCACTTGTATTTGTTTGTTTGTTTGTTTGTTTTTGATCAGAAGTTATTTCATTCAGTGTTTCAGTAACTGACACCACTATTTCAACATCCCATAACCACGGTCAACTCCTTTGGGACAATGACCACATTTGTCATTCGCACCGTGACATTAGGAGGGGAAGGGATGAGTTGGGTCGATCTCCTTGCCACCCTGGGTCACAGCATGCCCTGAAGAAGGTTGGCACAGGGGGGTCCCTCCATGTTGGCCACTTAACCCCAGGAGCTGCCTTTAGTCCCGGGCCAGTCTCCTCAAGAGCCCCATTATCACGAGCCTCACACATTGAGATTCCTCGGTGGGCGAGAAATCCAAACATTCGATTCTCAGGCCGGCCTCAGCCAGATGAAAAGCCAGGGGAAGGTCAGGAATTGGAAGGAAGAAGCAGGCCAAGAGGTGTGAGAGGGCAAAGGCCACGGGGCCCACTAGCTGGGGCCCATCCCCACCTCGAAGGGCTGATTTCGACACCCTTTTGTTTTTGCCCACTGGCTTCTAAACTCTAGGAGTGAGAGGGCCGAGGGGATCCCATTTTGAACTCCCCAAGGAAAGGTGGAAGTGATGATCGTGATTGCGCCGAGGTGATGGGTTGTCAAGGCTGCGGTCAAACAGAAAACAGCCAGCCCCTCTGGCAGCTGGAGGTCGCTTCAGAAAGCTGAGAAGTGTCCCTTCTCCTCTGACGTTGGGCTGCACGCAGGGTGGGGTGAGCACACACCTCACAACAAGGGGCTTTGTTCCACACTCACCCTGCTCCTAGATTTCCTAGGCTTGTGAAAAATGAAACAAGCCCCGCCCCTCCCATCCCTTGGCCCCCCACCAGCGGCGAACTCTCACCACGTGCTTCTTGCTCTGGTCTGTTTTAAGGAACCTCCCTAACATGTCTGACAGATGATTCAGGACACAAATGGACTTGTCACTGACAGGAAGGGCAAGATAAGAAAACAAAACAAAGCACAAAGTTAGCCTGTCTTCTTAGTTCCTCTGCCTTACTTATCTTTCCAGCTCCCCCAGTAAACACCCACAACCTTAAAACGGAAATCCCACAGCAAAGGCCTGGGATGGAAAGGGACCCAGACTTCTAAGGCCAGGTCCAGCCTGGAGGGCAGCCGGGGGTGCCGGGGCAGTGACTCAGTGTTGGGTTCGTGCATGCCCAAGCTCAGTCCCCCGGCCCCACGAGGCTGTGGGAACGCACCCTCCCTCCCCATGCAGTGGGCTCTGTGAGCTTCCCTCCACAGTCTCCGAGCAGGGGAGCCGCCGCGTGATTGATGGGCCCCAGCGTGAATGGAAAGTCCAGATTCCAGCAAGGCAGCTTCGGAGGCAGGAGGAGCGCCACTTCTCACATCTGCAACAGAAATTAAAAATTAAATACATAAAATTTGTTAGTTTACAAATAGAACTGTTACTTGTTACTCGGGGTATTAACAATCTCCTTGTTTGGTATTTTTTTTTATATATATATATATATAAAATTTATTTTTAATTTTTTTGAGGGGTAACGCCCGTCAAAGACGTTTGTTTCAGTTGCCAACGTTTCTGCAGAACTAATGTGGGTGGATTGTGACAGATATAATTTCTCCATCCTACAGTTTCATCAACTTGAGTTCTGTTAAACTATACCCGCTGGGCTTAGCTCCTTTTAAAGTTTCCGCTTTGACAGGTAGATTTATTAGTCTTGAAATTTGTACAAATCAGATGTCACTCGTGGCAGCTTGTCAAGACGTCAGTCTGGCGAGGCAGCCTGAAAGGCTTTCTGGAGAGAGAGACGGGCGCGAGGCAGGCTTTAAAGAACTCCGGCGCGAGCTCACCAAAGGCATGGGGAGGGATTGAGCCCTCTTGATCCTGAGGGCTTTACTTTATTAAATATCTCAAGCTGCATAGGGGGACGGGCCATCGGATCCCGGCTCTCAGAGACATCAAGTCTGACAGCTCTCAAACGATGGCCCCTGTCGGTCCTAGTGTCAAGTTTCTCTGCTTGGTATGTTCACTTAGTGGGAGAAGGTGAGGCTGTGTGTGTGTGTGTGTGTGTGTGTGTGTGCGTGTGTGGTTGTATGGCAAGGGGGAGCAAGTCCAGGCCTTTCAGGTTCCAAAAACTGCTCGGTGGGTCTGTTGTATGGGATTGAGCTCCTAGGATGGGACTCCCTTCTCCAGAAGAAGGGGGCATTTTCTGGCCCAATCAGGGGAAACTCTGAGTTCCTTTGGGGAGAGCGAGAAGCAGGCAGAAGGGCAGCTCTCTGGTGTCGGCCTCGGGAGATGGGTCTGCTCACACCCTTTGGAGCTTTGGAGATGGTCATCCCACACCCATCCCAGGGGACCCAGGGGCCCACTACAGGCTGCCTCGAACTTCCAGCCTTCTGTGATTACCAGTGACCCGTTAGCCAAGGGCATCTTTTATTTGGCCATCTCCAAGAATCACTGTGCCAAGCCGCGAGTACACTGTCCCTTGTCATCCACCAACCCATTCCATGCACGGTCTTCCCCTGGGCCCGCTCTGAATGTGAGGTGTGTGGTCATGTTATTTTTGTGGGTGCATTCTTTGAGAACAATACCAGGTCTTCCTTCGACCTAGCAGAGAATGTTAAGAGTCAGGAAATGGTCTGGATTCCCCCCCTGGAGGATGGGAGTGCTCCAGATGCCACTTTCTCCAATAACAGACTGCAAGAGGCCTGGCGGATGTGGAAATTCAATATTCTAAGAAGGTGCCCTCCTGGGAGGTTGGTGCGGGCCTGGTGGGGCTGCAGTGGAGGTAAAATTGTGGCTGGGGAGCTCCGTCTGGATTCTTGCTCTATCTGGGCAAATTTGGAAGAATGAAAATGCTTAGTATTCCTAGAAACCCAAGAAGTTCATATGGGCTTAATACTGTATGTTGTCTGAGAACAGGAAGGAGGGCAAAGACTTCAGAGAATAACCGGCTCCCTTATGTAAGTGCTGAGACCCAGTCCCCTAGAATTTGGTCTTTTTGTCATTCTGCCTCAGGGAAGGGTTTTTCCATCTCCTTAGTGACACTTTTCCAACGGGTTCCTCTCCTTCCTGGACCATCCCTCTGCCTCTGATCCACCAATCTCTGCTCCTGAGAGAAGCCAGCTCCTTCCATCCTAGTGTTGGTCCTCATGTCCCCCTGCTTTCCCCAAATTATTGAATACCACTGTCTCCCTAAGTTTCCAGAAACTTGGCTAAAATGCTGGGGGACTAGCTGACACACCAGTCCTCTCTACTGCGGACAAGTTGAAATCAACCCCTCTCCCCCCAAACAAAAGTGAACAAAACAAAAACACCCCATGTTCTTTGGGAAGGAAACAGGACCAAGACCAGGGGAGGGGCAGAAGGAGGATCCAAGGGAACTTGACCAACTTCATGACATTTTTTAAGAGCCTCTCTGTGTTGACATCCCCTCACCTATTCCCAGAGCAGGGACTGTGGTCTTGTCGTGAGGCCAGCAGCCAGCAACAGCAGACCTGGGTCTTTCCCCTCTCACTGGGCCTTGATACCCTGCGGGTATTTTTTCTGAGAAGGAAGAGAATCAAGTATACTGCTCGGCTTGGGCTTGGTGTTTGGCGCCTGAGCCAGGTGAGGAACTCACCTGACCTCACAGGTGAGTGTGGTGATCTCAGGTGAAAGAGCCCAGACATCAAGGGGCATGATAATGATAATGGTCATGATGATCTGCATAATTGTCCTAGTCATTATCTTAATAATCCCCTTGGATGCCTATCATGGCTCCCGAACGATCAAAGCGCTTTCACATCTGTGATCTCCTGTAACCTCTCCGTACTTCTGCAGGAGAGTTGGGTGGGACAGGTTAGAGTGTCCAGCTGGGGAAACCGAGGCCCGGAGTTCATGGCGTTCACCGGCGGTCCTTTGTCTCGCTCGGCAGACCCAGGGACAACGAACCGGCTTTCACCTCGCGCACCCACGGTAGTTTGAGTTGCCAACCTGTCCCCCAGAGGCACGCATGCGCCCTCGTGCCGGCCCGTGGCGTCCGCCCTTGCATGGGCCATGACTGCAAAGGGGCCCACTCAGTGAGCCGAGCCTCCTACCCGCTCCCTCGAGCCCTTCTCTCCCACCTCTCCCTTCCCCACGGGCTGTGCACCGGTTACCTCATCAAACGGGAAGCAGGAGGAGGCAGATCTGAGGAGCGCTTCACAGGGGGGACTTTCTTGAAAAGAAATCACTTTGTGCCAGTGCAGGGTGACTTACTTTCATGTGGCAAATGCGTTCTGGCAGCTCCCCGCTCTCCATTAGACAGATCATTAAGCTAGATACTGGCGTGGGGAATTTTCCCAGCCCCTCCTCCGGAGAGGGCGCCGCCCGTCACAGGGAGGCACACGGGGGTCACTTTCAAAGGCAGAGGACTGGGTCCTGAAAGGCTCACGAGTGGAGACCAGAGAAAAAGCCGTGGGTGCTTGCTGCTAGCGGGCGCCCTGCGATGCCATTTGCTAAATGTGTCTCTGCTTAGTAATTTCAGGGCAGCCAGCAGGGAGAGAGAGAACCCAGGGTGGGGGGTAGAAAGGCAGGGAAGAAGAAGAAGGAGGGGAAAAAAAGCCAGTCTGGCATTAGTTCAGAAAGCTCTCCAACTCACACATCTGGTTCTTATATTTCAAAGTTAATTAGTCATATTGAGGCTGTCTGAAGATAAATTTATCATCCAGAAAAAACACAAACAGTTTGAAAAATGAAAGGAAGTGAGGTGACACGGCTTGACGTTTAAATAAATCATTTTAACATGATTAAAAAACTTGTCCTGTCTGACACCCAGCACTTGGGTACTTTGTAAAGACTTTTTGACAAAGACAAGTCCCTGTTTGGTATACAAAGGCCCTTGCCATTCAATTACTCAGAATAATCTTTGGCCAATTACTTTTCTGAGTGACTGCAGCCCCCAGCTCCACCCCCCGCTCCCCCCCTCCCCGGGGCTGGTAGCAGGGGTCTTGGGATCCTCACGAGATAGCCTGGTGAGAAAATTCAGATGCCAAGAGCTCGGGGCAACCTTAGGGCTTTTCGAAGGGAGGGATGAGAATCCAGTGAATCCCGAATCCTTCTCTCTCTGGCAGATGTTTGGGTTGAGCAGGAAATCCTTCCATGGCCAAGAGAGGAAAGAGTTTCTTCAAATGCCTGGGCAAATCCTTCCCAGAACCAGATGCGTCCTGCTCCTTACACCTCCCAGGGCTTAGCCCACAGTTTGAACTCTGCAGCTAATGGAATTAAGACATGGGCTCTCTTTGGTCTCGCTGTAGCAGCCAGCGACCAGATGGGGGTGGTAAAAATGTAAATAATTGTGAGTTCAGATATGCAGGAGGAGATGGCAGAGACCAGGGACTCAGTCTGTCCACTTCTGCTTGCCTGTCCCTGCGCTGACTGGACCTGCCAGACCCCCTGTTTAGTTTCTAAAGGCCAGTGGTTTCTGTTTTTCGGTCCTAACAGACAACCTTCCTCACCCACCTCAGTAGTGTGAACAGACGTCTTGAGTGGTGGAGGAAGAGATGGGGGAGGGTTTATGGGTGGTTCTAGGTGTAATGGAAGAGGTTGGGGCACCCCTGGGACACTCTCCCCTATCCTACTGTGTTCCTCAATTCTGCCTAAGCCACATCGGCTCTTGGGAGATTTTTTTAGGTGCCTCCTGGCTTGTCCTTTGGCCATGTTCTTCATGTAGGGCAGGAATGATATAATACAACATGAACACTCTCTCCTATTAGCAATTTGGTCTCATCAGCTTTGTTAATGGGATAACAAGAGGTGCTGGTTATGGTGCAAAAGTCTCATCATGTTGGTAATTTTCCCTGTAACATGTTAGCAATCTGTCAGTATTTGTTTCCAGCAATACTGGCAAGAGTCTGCTTACATCAGTGGCTCTTCCTTTCTCTCCATTCCACCAGACTGTTCTTTCTTTCCTGGCTGGGTCGCCGGCTCTGCCCCGATCTGTCTCTGTCCATCTTGCTGAGCTCTTGTTTCCCTGCCTTTTCATGTTTCTCCTTCTGCCACTTCCCGGCCCTCTGATAACCCCATACAGTGTTTGTGTTGGCGGGAATCAAGGGCTGCTGCGACAGAATGCCAGCAGCGTTGGAAGTCCCTCACTGCTCTCTCGTTACTCCCGTCCCCCCCCCCCACCACATTCAAACGGGGAAATGGAGGCCCAGGGAGGAGAAGAGATTTGCCCAAGATATCATAGCCAGTTCAGGTGCAAGGTCAGGTCTAGGGGCCTGGCTTCAGGATTTCAAATTCACTGCACCTAATGCTACGTGATGTATGGTCTTACAAGGAAATCAATCAGTCCGAGAGCCTGGCTTTCTTGCATCTGGGAAAACTTATCCTGGGGAGGAGAAGGTCACCGAGAGGATAGCGTCTCCTTCACGGAGCTCAGGGGGCTGTGCTCAATGCAAGCAGGAGGGGCCTTCAGACCAGGTGGTTTTTGGAGGTGAATCATGCCTTCCAGCTGGGATGTCCCTCTCTGGAATCAAGAGGGGAGAGCTCTCCTGGCTAGCAGTAGGTCGACACGGCTTCTGGCCCCAGACGTGGTCACCAGCTGTCCAGCACAGGAGCCCTGGCCAGAAATAGCTTTCCCCTGCAAGGTGAGCTGGCCTGCCCGCCTCCAGGCCCTGGGTCCCTGCTTAAGTTCTAGGAGACCTTGCCCTTGCCCTTGTGTCTTTGCAGGGGTAGCCCAGATTCCTTCCTGCGGGAAGCCTGTCTTCTCACATCTGGTGCCCTGAGGTCTGGAAGGGGGAGCAAAGCCAGCGGCACCTCCCCGCTGTGAAAAGGTGCCGGATCAGAGTCGGAGTAGGAGAGAAGCTAGGATTCTGGCGCTTTCTTTAGTGGCTACACGGCTTTCCCAGATAGAGAACCCACCCATCTCCATTTCTTTATTAGTAAAATGGAGGTTCATCATAAATAGCTCCTAGGTGTGTAGTGGGAGGTGGGAAACCGTCTGTAATGGATCCCGAATGCTCCAGGGCACACAATTCCCAAACCTAAGCCTGGCCAAGTGACCATGCAGTCAGTTCCAGCCTGTGGAGACTTCATGTGCCACAGCATAGAACTAACTGCTCTGTAGGCAGATGCGGGTGGGGTGTGACTTCGCAGAGACTTCTCAGGTGGGTTTGAACCACGAACCCCTTGGTTAGTCGTGGCGTGCTTAGCCACCTGTGCTCCTCAGGCCTTCCTAGATACACAGTGAGTCTGCCATCAAGCACAAGTGCACCAGGGCACTCGACACTCCCCTGGGTCATAGTCTGATCAGCCATGCCCACTGCCACTCACACAGTTTAGAGTGGCCTGCTGGCACCAGAGTTACAATTATGGACTCTCTGGAAGTTAAGTGTAGTTGGATGTTATGCTTGGTTTCCAAGACCAAGGAGGACTTCCAGGGCAGAGGACTTTAGCACATCTGTCAAGGGGTGGGAACTACCCACTAGCTCACAGGTGTGTTGGTGCTTAGGCGAGAGACTGAATGCTTAGGTTTCTGTGGTAGAAGGAAGAAAAAAAAAAGAAAGCAAAAACGCTGGGCTTTAGTGCTTTGAGTGCTACCAGGCTTGCGCACATTTTCTCTGTCAAAACCTTCCCACTAATAGTCCAAAGCCTCCTTGATTGCTTCTAATGAAACCGCCAGCCGACTTTGAAATCTCAGAACAGTCTCATCATGCCCCATTGAATAGTAAACAATGTTCACTGGGTGGACGAGGCCACGTAATCCTGCTATGGGGCGGGTTGTTCTCAAGGACACAGCTTCTCAGCCTTCCCCCACCCGTCTCCCCTCCCCCCCATCAGTCCTACTAGAGGGCAGGTACAGGACTAGCCCACTCCTTCCTGCACTTGTCCTCGGGCTCTTTGGCTTTGAATTCTGATGGACTGTCTGTCTGGTGCTTCTTTTGGAAATGAACAGATTGCGGGCCGTGTATGCAGGCCCATCTGTATTTACTATATGCTTCACTGTGGTCCAGAGTCCCCAGGGGGTGCAAACAGTAAATGCACTCTTAAGCGAAAGGCTGCAGATCTGAGTCCACCTTGAGATGCCTCAGAAGAAAGACCTGATGATCGACTTGTGCAAAATCACCATTAAAACCTGAGCACACGTGGATGGGGTCAATATGAGTGAACAAATTTTTTTCCTTACAAAGAAAATGTGGGGAAATAAACAAGCAAACTCCCTCCCCCCAAATCACTGCTATGGGGTCAGTTCTGCCTTCTGAGACTAACTATTTACAAGAGTAGCGAGCCTCATTTTTCTCCTGAGTCACAGAGGGGATCTGTTATAAAGGGCACTTGTGCAGATCAGACAGCTTTTCCAGGTCTTCTTTCTGGCCTGGAACTCCTTGCCGGTCACAGGATGCCTGGAGAGGCTTCCTGGAGCCCATAGGCAAAGGCACTTCTCTCCCATAATTCCTCCCAAATGACTGTTATTGAATCAATTGTAATGATCCTCACTAGGGCTTCTGAGGCTTTACAAATCTTTATGGGAATAGTGAGCCTCATCTTTCTCTCATAGAGTGGCCGGTGGGTTTGAACCACCAACCTTGAGGTTAGCAATCCAAATGCTTACCCAACAGTGCCACCAGGACTTCTCTCATTACAGCAACCTGGTTTTTGTCCACCCACCTACTCTCTTAGCATCTCTCATAAGGGTCACTTCTTGTTATTTGTTTCCTCTTGCTAGATTCTAAGTGTTGAGAAGGCAGGGCCTTTCCCACACTGGCCACCGCCATCACCCCAGAGTCAGGAAAGTTCCATTCCGAGGCCACAGGTGCTGAATACCTACCTGCTGACTGAGGGAGAGAAGCTGTAAACGGGCCATGCGTGGCTTCTGCTCTCTGTCTCTCAGGGTTTTTGTAAGGGTCAAATGAGGCCAGTTTTGAAAATGATTTGGAAAAAATCCAGAGAAATTTGCCAAATATAAACTATTAATATTATGCTCCTGTGGGAGGCAGATAACGTTCTTTTGCCCAAATCTCTCAGGAGCCTTGAGGCGAGCCTGGCAGAAACTGGACACTTTCCAAGGCCCTGGATCCCACCTGCATGGAGGCGCTCAGAGCAGACTCGAGGTTGCAGAGCACCTCCATTCTGTTTCAATCTTGCAGACCGAGTGCTTGCTGCTGTGAGTTTGCGAGAGGACCCAGTGGAAACCCAAATCGGCTCCCATCCATAGGAAACTCACCATCAAGGGAGGTGAAGCAAACTTGCAGAAACAACAAACCATACTGCAGGGATATAGGGCAACTGTCTAGGGGAGTTTAGGTAAGGACCATATATACTAGCGTAGAATATTAGTCGGATATTAGTCAAGGCACCTAATTTTAATACAAAAGGTGTATCAAAAATGTGCTGAAAAACTCACCTTATACACGGGTATACACGGTACCTTATGTTGCTGAAAAGAACAACTTCATGTTGGCAAGGGCAGGAATCCCTGGGAGATGAGGTCCTGCTTTCTAGGGACTTAGCACCTGGTGAAGATGTTTTTCATAACTCGCTATTTCCTTGCCTTTCTTTTTTAAAAATGGCCTTGCTTCAGGGAACTGTTTAAGACATGCTTTCCCTCCCGCCGCCGCCTCCCAGTGGCATTTGAATCTCACGGATGGATAGTATGTCCACGTATGTCTTGGGGTTGCTACAATAGCTTGGCTCAGAACAAATGAATCTTCTTATGCCTCATCCCACCTATCCTGCTTCTGGAGTTCAGGTTGATGGACGTCTTCCACATGTTATTGATTCCCTAACACTGTGCTAAGAGGACTCAAATATTCAGCATACTTCTCTTTACCCCAAAGTCTTACACGAATGAAATTGAGTCAACATAAAATTGTTCAGTGAAGAAAGGGTGAAGAGGGCCCCAGATTCTTTCATGGTTTTCTCTTGCTGGAGCATTTGGGAAACTGCTAGATAGCCTGGTCTGTGTGGGCCTGCTGGTGCTCTCACCCTGATCAAGCCAGTATGGCTCTCACTCCAGCATATCAGCCAGTTGGAATGTGAGTGCCTTAACCCATAACTGTTGCCTCCAGTGGGTCACTCCTCTCCTCGTGGTGTAGTGGTCATGCATTGGACCGCTACTCACAGAGCCACCAGCTGCTCCTGTGGGACGTGGGGTGGGATGGGGAGGAGAGGAGAGGAGACTTTCCATTCCTGTCAAGGGTTTCAGCTTTAGAAACGCAGTTCTACCCTATCCTACAGGGCCGTTGTAGCCTTGAAGACAGTGAATGGTTGGTATGCAGTCCGACCAGGGGGTATGAAGCCAGCTGGGTGCTTCGGAGTGGCATAGCTGTGGTCTGGCCAGGGCAGCAGCCCCCTGCATCGGGTTCTCTTTCCTCTTCCACCCTCTGCTTCACTCCACCACATCCCCCATTCCATTTCCCCATCCTATTGTCTCACGGAGACCCCGTGTAGGACAGAGAACTCGTCCACAGGGTTTTCTGGCTAGGATTCTGGTGGAAGCAGATGGCTGGCCCTTTCTTCTGTGGAGCGGCTAGATGGGTCAGAACCCCACTTTCAAGAGCCACCTGCCTCCTCCAGCAGAAACCTTCCTGACTAACCCAGCTGCCTGGCTGCTATCACGTCAGGGCTGATTCTTAGTGAACTGCCCCCTGTGAACTTCTGAGAGAGTAGCTTTTTAAAAAATATAAACGTATATTCAAATAATTTTATTGGGGACTCCTGCAACTCTTATCACAATCCCTCCCTCCATCCATCGTGTCAAGCACATGTGTACATTTGTTGCCCTCATCATCCTCAAAGCACTTTCTTTTACTTGTGCCCCTGGTGTCAGCTCCTCATCCTCTCCTACCTCCCTCATGAACTCTTGATAATGTATAAGGCATTATTATTTTTTTTCATGTCTTACACTGGCAGTAACTCTTTACGGGACTGGACAGCCTCATCTTTCTTCCACCTGCCTAAGCCAGTGTTCTGCAACTAGTGTACTTGGTGACTGCTGGGCAGTGAGGGCGAGCGAGAAGGCTTTCTTCCATAAATCTTCTCATTGAGTCCAGGGCATGGCCAGTGGCTTGGAAGAGTAAGCTGGATGAGTCGAATCGAGGAGGGTCCGGTTTGGAGAATGTTTTTGCTTTGGTTCTCAGCCATTTTAGAAAACGTCACCCCCATACCCTGACCTCCTGGAGCTTTAGTCAGTGTTCAGTGGTTCCACAGGCTCGAATCCGGCCCTGGCCTTTCAAGCTCACGCTTTCTCAGGATGGAGCAAGCCAAGATGGAGAGAGTGAGCTTCTGTGGGCATGCTCAGAGTCCAGTGGGCCGAAGAAATCCACGGCAGTCCCCAAACTGTGCTTTGGGGGGTTGTCCTGGACGCTCGGCGAGGTTTGTTCTGAGTTTTCTTTGCTGAAGCAGCAGCTGGATTAGCTGAGACACTTAGACATTCTGCCTTGTAAATTACCAGGGAAATGATATCCCTGTCATATTTGAACACTCTGAAATAGGAAAGAATTACTTTATTAGGCACCCCCCCTCCCCACCTCATAAATGTTTGAAACAAGCAAAATGTTTTCAAGCAATTTCTTGCCACTAGATTTGGCGAAACTTGCTTCAAGTGTCTCTCCAGAACCTTTCTTGGAAAAGTAATTGTGTAATTAGCTATAAATTAGTAAAAATTATGCTAATTACTTCCAGGTGTGACATATTTTGTGCTTCAAAACAAGTAAGAGAAATAAAGGGACTGTCACCGTGGTTCCCAAGTGAAGGTTAGCCCAGGCAGCTTGGCAGGCTGATGTGCACATTTACTTAATATTATTATCCTTTTTAAAAATAATGTAAATTCCAAATAAGGACAAACAGATCTGAGAACAAAAGTACAACAACAACAAAAACAACAGAACCCGGGGAGCAGTTCTCTTTGGGTGTGTGCTTCATAAAAAGAGCCTAAGCAGGAGGGCTTTTGTCTTTGTTTTGAGTATTTTTCTTTTCAGACATGTAACGGGAGGACCGGAAGTGAGTGGGATGGGGCTGTGGATGCGGGTCAGAAAGGTTTCTGGACTTCAGGGGTACTTGAAGCCGAAAGAGGTCCGATGGCCCTTTGGGGGTTACTCCTTTCTTCATGGGCCCTCCCCAATCTCAGTTCTGGCTGTAAAGGTCGTGGGGACTGTGGCCAAGCATGACTGCCCTCCTGTGCTAATGGCATTGTCGTCAGTGTTTCGTTGGCATCGAGTCTTTTCTTTGGGCACAATGTTATGCTGGTCTTGAACCCCTCCTGCCATGATCCTGTGATGTGTGCAGGCAAGTTGAGGGCCTTTGTTGTACTCCTGAAAGTCTGGAGGCATCTATGCTCCTGGGATAGAGACAGGGAGGAAGGAGGAGAGGGAGAGGCCTTCTTTCCTTCCTTCCTTTCCTCTTTTTTTTTTTTTTTTTTTGGCATCACTGCTCTCCAGTGGTGGGAGTAGGAGGCCCAGCCCCACTGCTGGAATTGAACCTCCGTCCCAGTGAGCCGCAGTCCCGCGCACAACCACTACGCCACCGGGGCTCAGCCCTTTTTTTCTCTTCTTAAAAAACATTTTCACCCTTACTTGGTCCTTCTAGCAGGGGGAGTTAGGTACAAACTGATGAGTTTGTCATCCTTCAGTTGACTGATCGTGTTGGGCCCTGTGATTTGTGTTGGCCATACCGAGATCAGAAGCACATTGGCGATCATAGGTGGAGGAGATGGTCATCAGGAAATAATCTGAGGGGCAGAAGTACCCTAATTAGAGTTGCTATAGGTCTTGGGTTTTCTAAGATTTTATCTCATTGTCCTTGCACCGGTACATGTGTATGCTTGAGTCAGTGAGTCTTGAACTTGAGTTTGCAGAACTTGGTCCCCACAGTGACAGCTGGATTGTTTTTCTCCAGTCGACACTGATTTGAGGTGACTCTTATATGATGATAAATGGTTCCAAAGGGTTCTCAGTAGCTGATGTTACAAAGCAGCCCATCAGGTCTTTCTTCTGAGGCACCTGCTGGGACCATTGTGGTTAGTAGCAGCGTATGTTACCTCCCCAGAGACTGACTCCAGGATTGTGCTAGAGGAATGTACCCAGGGCTACAGTCATTGGAAATAGGTTTCTAAAGGTGAAAAGGTCACTTGGAGGTCCCATCTCACCTCTTGGGCTACTGTAGGGCGAAGGAGAATTGAAGCCAGCCAAATTCAAGGCCAGTTGCTACAAGGCAAACAAACAAACAAAAAAAATCAGACATGTCTCCACCCTCAGCCTTCCTCCAGTCTTTTCTGACACCAGCCATTCCTCCCAAAGCACTCTACACTCTGCTGGGTTCCACTGAAATGGCCACCCGGAACTCATAGACAATACTCACAATTTGAGGGGTTTATTAGGTTGGCTAGCAGATGATGACAAGTCAGAATCAGAAAGCATTAAGGATTCCATATGTGTTCCACAGCAGGGTCTGTCCTCAACCAGCAGCTGAGTCTGGTTTTCAAAATCCCGTGGTCCTTTGGCCTCAGCCTCTGTGGGTGAGGAAGCTTGTCAGCTGCTCTGTCTCAAGGCGGTATCATGTCAGTGGCACGATCCTTTCCTGCCTATGCCACATCAGGCAGGGGTCTGCAGGAGTTCCCCTGGTGCTCCTCTCTCAGTGGGCAAGGCCCTCTCTTTCTATATCTGATACAGCGCTCCCATACCCAGAGGAATGGCACAACTGACCAATCCCTGAGCTCGAGTATCTATATCTTATTTGCATAGGCTCATCTGGTAGAAGTTATAGAGAAATCGGGATAGAAGAGCCCTAAGTAATTAATTCGCTATGCCACAAAAGGTAAACTTATGCTTTCCCAGCAAAGGAAGAGAGGGAGATATTCTGCTTGATGAGATTGAATGATGCCCTGACATGACATTTGGGTTAATTCCCAAAGTAAGATTAAATTGCAAGACCAAACAAATAAATAAAGATCCAGGAATGGTTTGGGATCTCACATTAAATCCCAGTTCCTATCTGAAAGCAATTAGTTCTTATGTCATGTCCCAGCTCCATATGTGGTGAAGAAATTAGACGATGCCTGGCTATCAGATAAAATTGTATCTGTGATCTTAAAGGCTTGTCTCAGATGAAACAGTGTCTGGAGTCATGAAGACAACCATCTAAGTGAGATGTCAATAGGTTCACATGAAGAAAGCATAGCATCATCAGTCACCGCAGGAGTGTAAAGCATATCATCCCAAATTGAAGGGAGGGATGAGTATCAGCCTACATCTGAAAACCTTTGCCGAAGCCTATGGATGACAGTGGGAGCACACGATTCATTGATGGAACTCTACAGAGAGTAAACCTCCGGTGAACTCCTTCCATCTACAATTGAGGGATAGAAGAAAAGAGGTCACAAAATGAAGTGTATTAGTGAGTGGCGTATGGAAGGTCAAAGGCAGAAGCCTGACTTTTGAACATGTAAGAATTGTCAGCAGATCCTCCTTAGGATGCATGCTGGACCTGGACTGGTATCCAAAAATCTCATTATTTTGGGGTTGTATTGTTTTGTTTGGTTTTTGATTATACATATTAGGGGGTCCTCTGAAGTGTTATGTCATTAGGGTCACCCTTTTGAAGTTGCAGTATATAGATTTTTCATTTTCTGGGGTATGAAAACCAGTACTGATGACCCTATGAAGTCAGCAAGTAGAATAAGGGTTTTATGGGGAGGGGGTAGGGTACATGGAGGTCGTGGTACGGTGAAGGAGTGATGATATCAAGGGGTCCATATAGAAGAATATTTGGAAACTGATTGTGGTAGCCAATGTACAATTGTGCTGGATGTGATTGAACTATGGAATGATTTGATATATGTATTAATCACAATTAATTTTAAAAATCCCGTGAAGGGAGGTTTGAGGAGGACTTCAAAAGATAACTAGGAATTTACTAGGAATTCTGATGGAATAAAAAGAGTTCTTGGTAGAAGAAGATGAATGGAGAGAAACAGGGAGGCATTACATAAGGTGATATGTTTTGGGAACTACAAAAGTGTAGTGTCACCAGGTCATTAAGATATAGGAGCTCTGCCTCTACTCAATTACTCCCTCAATGCAAGAACACTTTGTTCTTTGAAACTGGCATTTCATGGTGCTCACCTTCCCAACATGATTGATGAAGACAAAGTAGGTACAAAAGCAAATGTGGTGAAGTAAGCAGATGGTGCCTGGCTATCAAAAGGTATAAGCATCTGAGGTCTTGAAGGGTCGAAGATAAACAAGGGATCATCTATCTCAGAAACAACAAAACCCACATGGAAGAAGCACACCAGCCCGTGTGATCATGAGGTATCTATAGAATCAGGCATCAAAGAACAAAAATCATATCACTGTGAACGAGGGGGAGGGTGGAGTGGAGACTCAAAGACTATTTGTAGGCAGCTGGACATCTCCTTACAGAAGAGTCACGGGGAGGAGATAAGCCAGTCAGGGTTTAGTATAGCACCAATGAAACATACAACGTACCTATAGTTCTTTAATGTTTCCTCCCTCCACTATCATGATACCAATTCTACTTTACAAATTGGGCTAGACCAGCACATGTACACGGGGACAGATAAGAGCTGAAAAAACAGGAAATCCATGACAGATAAACCTCTCAGGACAAATAATGAGATTAATGATACCACGAGAGCAAGGGGAAGGTGGTGGCGAGAGGGGGAACTGATCACAATGACCTACATATAACTCCCTCCCCGGGGGACAAACAACAGAAAAGTGGGTGAAGGGAGGCATCAGATAGTGTAAGACATGACAAAATAATAATTTATAAATTATTAAAGGTTCAGAAGGGAGGGTGGGAGAGGGAGGGGAAAATGAGGAGCTGATACCAGTGGCTCAAGTAGAAAGAAAATGTTCTGAGAGTTATGATAGTGATAAATAGAAAAATGTGTTTGACATGATGGATCTATCGATTGTGATAAGAGTTGTATGAGCCCCCAATAAAATGATTAAGTAAACAAAAAACGATACAGGAGCCCTGTTGGTGCTCTTGAATAGGTGTGGTACTGCTAACTATAAGATCAGTGGTTCAAAACACTAGTCTGCTCTTGGCAGAAAGATGGAGCTTATACAGGTGAAAGCAATTCCTATAAAGATGTACGGCCTTGGAAACCCTGTATAGGTCAGATTGCTATGAGCCAGCATAGATTTCATGGCATGGTTTGTTTCTTTATCAGAGATTAACAGTGAGGGGGCATTGGGCCCAAGGAGGATTTTGTAGGTAATACCAAGGAAGATTTTGAAATAAAAGGAATCCATTGTAAAATTTAAATATGATGTGTCTGTATGTGTGTGTTGCATGTGGAACAGTAAGCAGACCCTCCTCAACCTCCACCCATTTCTATGCCCAGAAGACCTCTTTGTGGAAACATCTTGACAATGACTTCCTGACCTCACCTTTTCCCAGAAGCCTTCACTGACCACCACAGGCAGTAGCGCCAGGCTTTGTACCCACACACCTAATCACATATATTCCTAAGAGGCAGCTGATCTGTGAGCAGAGCAAACAAGGACACGGACTCTCTGCTACAGCTTTTGAGGAAAGGGATGAAAAGGCCCATATGTGTTCTCCGCCTCACTTGACATTTTTCACAGTCTTTCTGTGAGTTTCTGATCTCCGGATTAAACAAAACAAAACAACAATGAAAGAACGCCATGAGATGTCTTTTTCTTTTTAATCAGAAAATAAGAAGTTGCTAAGGCAGTGTAGGAAGAACAAGGTCTCTCCCTGTGTGGGGCCAAAGATTTCTGCATGACGATTCGCTGAAATTTGAATCACCATGGGATGTTGCAAAAGAAGGCCTGACATTCTGCCTCCACCAAGATTACTGTCTAGAAGACTTCCGGCTAGATGGAAATGGGCAGACATGCTTGCTATAGAAACCTTCCATAACGAAGACCTGGCAGACTACATGAAGCAGATAAGGTTGAGCATCCTGAAGTCTAAAGCTTCAGAGGAAAGGAGAGAAATGGATGGGATGCCAACTAGAAGAAGAAACTCAACAAAAGTGGACAGAAAGAAGATGGGTGGGTGACTTGCTAGGTGGCCCCATGAGAGGCTACCGTCTTGCATTTTTGCAGGTAGCACTCAAGACAGTGACCTGCCTTACACGAATGCACACTGGCGGCTGCCGATGAGTGGGCCCTTCCCTCGTTTCCCACATCTTTGTGGCAGTCAGAGGAGCAGTCAGCTCCCACCCTCATCGACCTGGTGGGTCCTTGTCCAGCCTCTGCTCTGCCTGCAGGGGTAATCATGCTCTGTGGATTGGGTACCGGGTGCACCATCCTCACATCTGCAGGTGCACAAACTCACAAGACCAGCTGAACTCACAGTGTACCCTGAAAGGGCAATACGTTTTTTCCTTTTTATAACCAGCTGCCTTGCCCCAGCTCTCCTTTGGCCTGAAAATATTCCTTCTGGGAACAAACACCCTGACTTCAGTCACCCTCTGAGAAGGCATGAGCTACTTCCAGGGTACTTAGCTTCTCCTCTATCTACTTCTGGCTGGTAGAGGGTGCTGACCCTCTAGGCCTGCCCTACTAGAGGGTGCAGACCCCTACTAGAAAACTGCTTCTCACAATTTTCTTTCTTTTTAAAAATTATTTTCTTTATGTATTTTCTCTTTTTCTCTTCCCTTCTATTCCTTCTTTTCAATTCTCTTTCTCTCCTTACTCACAATTTTTCTTCCTTTTAATTGTGAAGACACAAAATAAACTTTCTAAAGTCAAAGGCAAGGAGAAATTTCTGAGAGAAGCTTGGGGTGGGGAATTGGGGGTGTGGTGGCAAGTATGTGGGTGAACAAGAAGTTATCTTTGTGTATTTTCTTTTTTCCTTGTTTTTCTTTTTTTTGGGTTTATTTATTAAATTATTTTCTTTGCTGTTATTTCCTGCTTTCTCCCACTTTCCCCCTTATTGTTTTCTATCTTGCCGATATTTGTTTTTGTTTTATTTTTGTTGTCCCAACAGACTGGAGACAACAACCATGCTTACGTGGCTCAGTCACTCTATATTTCCTGTAGTTCCACCTGCCAAGTGAGGGCCACTACGTCTTCCTGTATCATTTGCTCATGGAGAGATAGTAGTCAATGCTGGACAAACCTGGCCTCTACTTGGCTACATGAACAGCCAACAGAGAACTTGGCACACATGTTCTCTGTCACACTCACAAGGATGCAGGTGACAAATGCCTAAAAAACTATCAGCACACAACCATCAATTAAATACAAATGCAACAATGTTACAGTGTCTTGACGACAGCCGACAATTTCAGTTCATGTAGAAACAAGATAGAGTGGCTTAAATAAGTGCCTAAAATATAGTCACATGACCTTTTTTTCAGGAAGAAATGGTATTGAACTTGTCTGCTAAGGAGTTCAAATGAATGGTATTTAGACCCCTTCAGTGAATTGAAAGAAGGATTGATGAAGGCAAGGAAACACAGATAAAACATTAGAAGAATTTAAGAAAACACTGCAAAAGCATACTGACAAAATAAATGAAAAGGTAAAGACTCTACAGAAACAGCAAATATAAATCCAGAAGATCAATACTAAGATCTCAGAAATAAATAGCATATGGAAAGGACAAAAGAGTAGAACTGAATCAGTGGAAGACCAAAGTAGTGAACGTGAAGACAGATCTCTCAATATTTATCTGCTGGAGGGACAATCATCAAGACGCATGAAGAAAAACGGAAAAAGCCTAAGAATTATGTGGGCCACAGTCAAGAGGAATAACTTGTATCTAATTGGAACTCCAGAACAGGAAGAGGCAAAAAGGACCACAGAGAAAATTGTTGAAGAGTTGGGGGACAACTTGTCTAATATCATGAAAGACAAGAAGAGATGCATGTAAGAAGCAGGATGAACCCCAGCCAGGTTAGATGCTGAGAAGTTAATTGTGAAGACATAAAATAATCAGACTTACTAAAGTCAAAGATAAGGAGAAATTCCTGAGAGCAGCTCTGGAGTGGGGCATGGGGGTGGGGAGTGGCAGGTTGTGTGTGTGTGAACAAAAAGTTACCTACAAAGGAGAACAAATAAAACTAAGTTCTGTTTTCTCAGCAGAACGCATACTGGCAAGAAGGCAATGGGATGACATATATAACACTTTGACAGAAAATAATTCCCAAGAAGAAATCATATACCCAGAAAAAGCATTCCTTAAATCACTACTGTTAGGCTGATTCTGCCTCCTAGCAACCTTGTTGCCAGGACAGAGTAGAACTACCCCTGTGGGTTTCTGAGGATGTAAATCTTCACATCTCTCCTCCTCAGAGTGGTTGGTGGGTTTGAACCACTAACTTTGTGGTTAGCAGCCCATCTTAGAGTGCACTATGCCAGGGAATTGGGACCTTTCCAGGTCAACAGAAATGAAAGAAAACTGCAAGACCAGACCAATCTGACAAATACTAAAGTAGTTCCATGAGCAGAGAACCACCGTGGCAGACACCAGCCTGAGATTAACATGCATGACAGTACCCCCTGGAGTCAGTGCACACGTAGTAAAACAAACTTGTAAGACTGAAAAGAGAGAACCAGAATGATAGCTTGTAATAGAGATAGCTGCAAAGTAAAAAGTGGGAATAGTGTAGTGATGGAAGTTCCAAATGCAGAGGATGTCAAGTAGATTTCAAGAACATAGATGAAGGAGTGGGCAGAATACAATACAAAGGAGGTTGACAAAAGGATGGAAGCTGGGATGGGGGGCACTGGGAGGAGTGTTCGAGTCGAAAGCAGCAGTGGTTACGCATGCTATACACACAATCCTGTAATAATGGTGAGCTACAAACTGATGCATGGATCAACAAGTGAGATGAGCAGGGGTAGGAAGGAGAGTGGAAATACACATGTGTGCAGATATATATATATGTGTGTGTGTATGTACACAGAAGATACTTGCACATGGGTATTTACATTTGCATCATGGATATGGTGGAGCATATAGGGTCAAAGTGATGAAAACTTCTTGGGCATGTCTGGAAACTTGAGACCTCAGGACCCTGGTCCTGGGTGACACCAAGGTCAATTGGCATAACACCATCTACAAAGTCTATATCATGCTTTGGTAAGTAGTAACTGGCATCTTTAAAGCTGCTGAGTGGCCCTGGGATGCAGTTATTTCTCTCTCCCTATAGAGAGGAAAGAACAATAGTATGAAAATCAAAGACACATGGAAACTATTAGTTTAATGGACTAATTAATCACACAAACACCAGTTTACCCAACCCCGAGATCAGAACTAGATGATGCATGGTTACCATATCAACCCCTCTGGAAGGGGTCATATTAAAAAGTCCTGGACAGACTGGGAGAAAGATGTGGTGCAAAATTCAAAATTATGAAGGATATCAGGCTGGCTGGTCACATAGAGACTGGTGGAACCTCAAAGACAATGGTCTTTCTCCTGTGGCTCAGTTTTCAGCTAAATCATAGGTCTCTAAGGGGAACAATAATGCTATTGGGGTACACGCATCTTAGAATAACTGACCACTTTGGATCAAGGGGGAGTAAGTTACCTGTTGTGCTCCTTTTGTGTTCTTCCCTGTCCTAGAGTGTTGCTGTGAGTCAGAATCGACTTGAAATCATGATTTGGTATGGATGCTGACATGAGAGGCGCTAGCATCCATCGAGGGTATGCTTCTTTTGCGTAAGATATAATTTCAAGAACTTTGTGCTTATTAACTTTTAGATCCTGTGTGGTAAGTCTCAGTATCATTCTATTATTTTCTAGGGAAGGACACTGAGTGGTTAAGGAATCAGGAGCTTCTGAGTTGGAACCCTGGACTCCTTGAGTCTCATTTCCCCGAAGCCTCCAGGGCTCTTGAGAGAATTAAATGAGACAATCTTCGTAACAAGCACTTTGCAAATTGTCATGTGCCACACACATGTGGACAGAAAGCAACCAGGAGCCAGAGCAGATGTGACTAATTTGACCAGGGTTGACTAAGCCTCCCAAGCAAGACAGCTGTAATCTCCAGAGAAAGGGAGAAGAGGCCTCCCTGCCCCAGGCTCCCTCCAGCGTGGGAGGTGTGTGGCTCTCTGCTTGGCTGCAGGCGCAGGTCTGGCCCAGACGCAGTGCACAGATTGAGCAGGAGGGGGCTTCCTGGAACAGGCAACGTGTCTCTGGAGGGCTGGCCTTGCAGCTTGGTTCTTTCTGGCTTTCTCCTGCCAAGTTTAACCAGGCGTGGGGGATGCATTTTCTCATTATCCACAGCCTCTTTAGCCACCCAGCTGTCCCTGCCTCTGGAATCTAGTCACATTTTCTGGTACTCACCGTAAGGGTCATTGATTTCAAGGACCTTGGTGTTGTCCTTGGTGTTGTCCTACACAGAGGACAGTGACTACCTCGGAATCTTTAGTGACGCGGATCCCTCTTTTGAAATACTGCAATCCCTCAAAGTTATTGTGAGATTGATTCCAGACTCCTACAGTAAAGTGGATATTGAAATAAAGGGAGTTCAGAGAGTTCTCTTCCTCCTGCCTAGTGTATAGAAAAGTTATGTATACACTATACTGTTGTCTATGAGAAGGACTCCTGTAGCAAAGTAGTTGTGCATTGCACTTAGCAAAGTGCAAGGTCATCAGTTTGAAAACACCAGTTGCTCCATGGAAGAAAGATGAGACTTTCTGCCCCCATAGTTACGGTCTTAGAAACCCATAGGGACAGTTGTATCCTGTCCTCCAGGGTTGTGATGGGGCAGAATCCACTCAATGGTGATGAGTTTGGCTTTTGATTTGGGCAGGACGAAGTTTGAAAGTTTGTGAGGAGGACACAGAGGTATGAAGTGATCACGTGCTGTTGGAACATGACGCTGGTAGAGCTGACCCAGGCATCCTTGACATGCTTACCACACAGCTTTTATTATTATTTTTTTTGGGGGGGGGGGGGAGAAAGAAATACCTATAAGGCACAATAAATAGAGTGAAGCACAATGAAATGAGGTTTATTTGTCTGTGCTGGCGGGGTTGTCCCCGCTTTCCCCGAGTAAGGCTAACCTCTCCCCCAAGTATAGTGGAAGCTCTTTCTCCTTTAACACTTTACACCTACTCTCCCCGAACAGTTTCCCCTTTATTTGATCACTTTAATCCCTGTCTCCATGTATGCATTGCTATCTAGCTACCTGGCTGTGACTTTCCTCCAGAGACAAGGCTAGCATCAGATTGCCCAAGGAACAAGATACGTGTGGTGTCCTAATCTGCACAAGGATCAGCCACCCCTGTCCATGTTTCAGCACTCTGTTCCTTTTCAATCCCTCACCCGCAACTTTTTGTGTGAGGTTTTGCTCATACTTGACAATAATTGTAGAGAGAAAGAAGGAATGATTTGAATAGTGGGATCTATGCTCCTAGATTTTAAAAAATTGTGAGTAGGTTAAGCTTTGACCTCAGAGATTGATTTTCATCTGGCTGTAATCGACCACTGTGAGTCAGAGAGTGTAGTTCTTTGTGTCCAGAACCGAAGTTTGTTGCTAACAGCCCTGTTCGCCAAAACCATCAGCAGGAGATACGCTGCTTGACTGGGGCCTGCTGCTTGACCAGAGGAGAAATCTTTGCAAGATCCATCTTCCATGGTGACAGCACCTGTGAGGGTTTCAGGGCAAGGGGACCTTAAAGGAGTACAATGTGTCCTAACAGTGAACTTGTTAGGGGATCTTTGTAGACATGGTGGTCCAGAGCCATCATCTAATTTGCAGGCCCCAGTGCAAAGAGAAAATGCACTTGACTGTTGAATGAAAGGCTGGCAATTCGAGTCCATCCGGAACGGCTTTGGAAAAAAGACAAGAAAATCTACTGAAGAACAAAAAACAAAAGACAACCATTGAATACCCTGCGGGAGTCTCTTGGTGACACAATTGGCCAAACCCTCATCCACTAGCCCAGAGTAGAGTTTGAACCCACCAAGAGGTGCCTTACAAGACAGGCCAGACAATGTGTTTCTGAAAGGTCATAGCATTGAAAGTCCTTTGTAGCACAGTTCTGTCCAACATCCATGGTCAGGTTCAATAAAACTTGGGATTAACTTGATGATAATGAAGCACTGCACATCACCAGCACAACTACCACCACCACCACCTCTACCACCACCACCACCACCACCACCACCACCACCAACACTCCACTATCATTACCACCATTCCTATTATCCTTACCATCACTATCACCAGCACCAACAAACCCTTGGGAGCACAATTCTACGTGTAACTGGAGTCTACCAGATGACAACTGTTCCTTTTTTTTGTTTCCAACGCTATTATCAAATTATTCAGAATTTCAAGATGGCAACAATAGGTACTCAACTGAGCATGGGGTCTTTCTGAGCAGGAGAGCACGGGGCAGCTTGTCTCTCATCCATGAAGCTGACCCTGGATTTGATTTCATGTGTGCCTGTGCTGCCTGTCCTTGCTGTTGTGCCAGTGTAGGTGGCGAGAGTGTTGGTGTGTGATGACTTCTTCTCTCTTTAACTGAGTATGGTTTCCAAGTTAAGTAATAATGCAAAGTGTTCTGCTATGCGCCTGATACTGTTCAAAGCACCAGGGGGAGTAATTTTTACATAATTAGTAGAAGATACAGGTTCTCCCTGGAGTGATGTTTCACAATATTATAAAAGAGACAAGTGCTGTAAGCATTCAGTTGACATTTATCATGGTTAAATATATATAAAAACTGAGGCTCAGAGAGCTTCACTGATTTGATCAACATTACACAGGAACTCAGGTCTAAAGTACTGTTTACATGACTTCCCCATGAAACACTTGGGGAAAGGGACCCTGGGTGAGCAGTCACTAGGCGGTGTGGGAGGGCAGAGAGTAGAAGAAAAAGGCTAAACCAGGAAGGGCAGATAGTAGAAGAGGGAGGATCCAGATTGGGGCAGGAAGTGGGTAAGAGAGGCTGGCAGGAACATGGTGCAGGCAGGTAGCCATGTCTGACTGAATCAGAGTCCAGCTTTTCCTCACCCTCCTCTTTTTCCAAGTAAGGTACCTATTCTCAAGGGTTTTCTGTTGATTCTTCCTCAGTGTTTCCCAAACTTTTGGGACCACCTTTCAGAGCAAGAAGTATATTTTCTGTTATTGTCCAGCACACACACACACACATACACACACACACACACACACACACATGCATGAGTCTTTGTGTCTACCTATCACAGCTCCATGAGAGGTGATTTCATGTTTTCTGTTATAGTCTGTCATGTAATTAAAAATTCAGGGGAGGGATCCACTAGACTCAGGCACAATTCCAATATGAAAAACTGCGTTCACCTCACTTTTGCCATAGCCATCAGATGGCTTTTGTATTCAAAACACACGTGGATAAGGGGTTCAGCTGGGGTGGGGAGTGGTATATAGTGGTGGTGGAGAGGTAAAAAGGAGACGATATCAAGGAGTCCATGTAGAAAAAAGTATGGTTGGAAACGGATTGTGGTAGGAATTGTACAATTATACTAGGTGTGATTCAAATATGGAATGATATGATATATGTATTAAATCTGAACTAATAAAAAAACAAAAACCAAGCAAACAAAAAAAACACACATACATGGAAGGAGGTCCATGTTCTGGTAGTCTGGGGATTCTCTCTTTTGTGTGCTTAACTATAACATTTTAAAAAATGTATCTGTATATCCTTTCAGCAGCAAGAGGTATTCCAAGTCCTTGTAATTCCTTACACACTTCTAGGAGAAGACACCACAGTGTGTAGAAGTTAGTAGGAATTTACGGAACTTACCACATATACTCAAGTATACGCTGACCCGAATATCAGCCGAGGCACCTAATTTTACCACAAAAATTGCATTAAGATGTGCTGGAAAATTTGACTTATACACAAGTACATATGATATTTTCCTAGCTCCTCCAAGCCCCTGTCCTGTGCCCTTGTTCAGAAAACATGCAGTTATTCACTCCATATTGCATGTAGACAATGTCTGACTACATATTTGTCCATAGTCATGTTAAAAAAACTCATTGTCATAAAGTCGATTCTGACTCACTGTGACCCCTAGACTATGTGAATAAATAGCCTAGGAGAGGCTTGTGGGCTTGAACAGAGATCCCTGTGGTTGGCAGTCCAATATTTAACCCACTCTGCTACCAGAGCTCCTTCTAGGTTTCAGTGGAATACAGAATCCTTATTGAAGAACCGTATGTAGTGAATGCAACAGCTTCCATCATACAACATGAGTATTTCACGTGTTTTGCTTTTGCACTGCACCATTGCACTGCCAGGTGCATAAAGGCACACTATATAAATAACCTATAGAACATATGTTCTACAGTCAAAGTGAGCACCTGTGTTACTATGTTTGTTTTGTACTTTCTACTTTTGTTTTTTGTTATTTCCATATGAACTTTCTCACTTACAATGAAAAAGCTTACCATGTAGCAGTGTATGCTTTGACTCATAGGTAGCAGCATCCAGTTTCATGTATCACACATCTCGTGAGTGTTATAGTGTTATCTTTTTGTTTATTTTTTATTTCATTTTATTCTTTGAAAACATTACCAGGAAATGTATCGCGACCCCCTAAACACAACAAAGCATGAGCTAATGAAAGCAACAGCAGGAGGCGAAAGAGAAGTATCGATTTGAAAGTGAAACGCAAGGGTATTAAACAAAACGATGTGGAAAGTCAGTGAATGCTCTTGCTCATAGTTTAGGTGTGTCGTCCAAAGCACACATGGATCAATCTCATAGAATGCGTTGAGGATATTAAGTGACACATGACTAGTCTCAACAAATGTTTATAGGTCAATTTCTCAACAAATTCTCAAATTCTAAGACGGTCTATCAATTATTCAGTCAAGCTATAAGCATTGCTCAATTCATGTATGGGTTGTAATAAGAGTCATATGAGTCCCCAATAAAATGATCACCCCCCCCCCAAAAAAAAAGCCCTCCCCACCCCAATCATTGCTCAATTCTTGGTGCAGCAGGCAGTTTTTGGTCTCTGAGGAAGTTCTTGGTATCGGACTCACTCTCTCTTTTAAATCTTAGGTCCTTCTGGGGATGTGGCAGTCTCCTAATCTGGGTTCACTTTGAAGATGAAGAGTGTAGGGGTGGACTCTAGCCTGTCAATTTGATAGCCAATGAGATCTCTGGTGGGTGTGGCCTTCTCCTGAGAATTCTGGGAAATGTGGTCACTCCTTCTTGGTGGTAGAGACACTGTCTCTCTCGGTTCACTTCCTTGGAGAATTTCAACAGATAGCACTCACGTGAAGATTCTCTACTGACAAGGTTTACATCCCTTGAGATATCCCTAAGGAGAAGCCACATGGAGCTACCCTAGTGCCCTGAGCTGGACAAGTCCCATGGATGCACCCAGACCTCTGAAGCTGGAGGAGTCACTTGGAGACCCCTGCCAGCACGGAGACGTTTACAACACCACTGGATCCAAAGGCATTCTACCCATCTGGCTTGTGATTTTCTTGTATTTGGCAGTGTCATTGCATGTGTTTTGTGAGTCTGAAGAAGACTTTATAGACTAGTATCGGACATGTGGGCTAATATTAGACTTGGGGACTTGGACTGGACTGGGTTGGAATGCTTTCTTAATGTGCAATCACCCTTTCTATAAAACTGTTTTATATATAGATATGTGTCTATGAATTTGGTTCTCTAGTCTACACATAACCTATCAATGTGGTTGGAGAGGCTGACAAGACCCATAAACTCACAAAGTCTCCTGGAAACAGGAACATCTTTTAAGCCACTTTCCCCTTCCCACATAGCAGAAGGAACAGTCTCATTTCAATAGTCCATTAACCAATGGAATGGCTTTGTAGAGGAGACTTAACCAATAGGGGACTCACTTGTCTTTCATTGGTACCGCCAGGAGCCTGGGTGGTTTGGTAGCTCTGCAGTGGGCTTTGATCCACATCGTCACGGGTTTTAAATCACCAGCAGCTCCACAGAAGAAAGACTGGGTTTTTACAGTTACAGTCTTGCAAACCCACACGGGGAAGGCTGTGTGTGGGTGTCGCAGTGAATCAGAATGGACTAGATGGCGGTGAGTTTGCTTTGACTTTGGGCTTCTTGCACGTTCATAGATGGATCAGATGGCTTGTATTCAGTCACCTACCGACAGATTGGATCTTCCCCCTATAC
>PVJH01019389.1:0-42856 GCA_004026705.1 Nesogale talazaci
TAACTAGGATATCAGAAAACCAAGGCGTCCCAGTGCTGATAGTTGCTAACAAACAAGACCTAAGGAATTCGCTGTCTCTCTCAGAAATTGAGAAATTGTTAGCAATGGGTGAACTGAGCTCATCAACTCCTTGGCATTTGCAGCCTACCTGTGCAATCATAGGAGATGGACTAAAGGAGGGACTTGAGAAACTACACGATATGATACTTAAAAGAAGAAAAATGTTGCGGCAACAGAAAAAGAAAAGATGAGTAGTAGTACCTTTTATGTTTGTGTGGAGTAGGTTTTCTCTGGTCCGATTTTGACAAATGGAAGAGTATCTGCAGTCTGGGCCTGCCAGCCCTCCTGGATGCTGTGAAAGCTTTCTTGTGTCGAACAGTCAGATGCCTAGCTCTTGCCTTGTGGAAGATAAGTAACTGCCACTCTTCTGAACGAGGTCTCGGTACTACCATTTTTGAAAGCCAAGCAAGGAGAGTAAATCGACCAGGACACAGTTGTGGAAATTTGACCAGAAGTTAGTGAAATAAACATTGAAGAGTGTCTACCGAGTGTTGTGCATATATCTTTTGTGGTAGGGGTGGAGTTCTGCGAAAGGAATTTGCATACAAGGTTTTGTAAGTTAAGGTTGAATGCTAATGATTGGAAATGTTAAGGTAAATATATATGTAGACACACACACACACACACAGTTATATGGGTTCCATCAGCCCCTTTTTTGATGTAAGGGACAAGAAAGAGATGTTTGCCTTTTTAAAGTTTTGGCCAAATGATTTTTTAACAGTTTTTTAATCAAGTAATGTAATACTAGGTCTTAATTCTAGATGATTTTAAGTTGGTCTAAGTTTAAAATATCAAAAATAAGTAATTGGCATATTCAAATGCATGCTTTAGTTTTCCTGACAAAGCATGTTTTAGTGTGTAGTCATTAGAAATAGCTATGCATCTGTTACATGGTCAGGTTTAAAACACCTTTTGGGGAGATTAGGTATGTCATAGAAGTAGTTTGTTATCAGAAGCACTTTCACTTGAATAACCTAAAATAATTACTTCTATATAGCAAATTTGGATATGTAGATGCATATGCTTGATAGATGTATGGATTTATGAAGTAATTGATAAATTCAATCAGAAGAACGAAATTGTGATATATGGCCTCAATTTGTTTAAAAAATTGATGTTTTTATTAATGGATATACTCAAGTATAAGTTGACCTGAATGTCAACAAATACAATTAATTTTACCACAAAACTTGTGCTGAAAAACTTGGCTAGTACTTGAGTATATATATGGTCATTGCTGGCTGAACACAGATGTAGATTTTCACATATTTTTGTAGTGTTTTGGGAGGAGCAAAAGCTTTATAAACCACAATGCACTGTGGCGTGAAAAATATTAAAAATGTCCTATATATGTACTAAGCTTTAATTTTATGTTTACAAACTGATCAGTGTTATATGGGGAGTCCAATTTCTAATTATAAGAAAGAAAAAAAGTGGTTGAATACCACAGTGGAGAACTTTAAAGAAAATGGCAAATGTCTGTCTTATTAAAGTTATTAGGTGCTGTTTACATTGGAGTAAATGATAATGGAACACTTTTACCAAATTCTTATTTGTAGGCAAAGACTTCCCTGGTTTTCCATTTGTTACTTCCAATGTAATTCCATTATTAAAAGTCAGCATTTTGATGTATAAAGCCAACAGCTGCTTGTTCTGATGATAACCAAAAGAAATACACTTAGGTAGCAGAGTTTGGGCTTTGACTTCTGTGGTTCTTTTTTGTTTTTATTGACAGCTGAGTTTCTGGAAACTTGATTCTTGTTACAAAATTAAGTAGCCTCCTGTGGAGATTTCATTTGTTAACCGTACCTGTAATAGTGACAGTCACTTAGAATGTTTATATTTCTAGAAATGTGGATAACCGAACTATCAATAAACACTACCTGAGGCACTAGGAGATCAGTGTTTGAGTTTGAGTCTATTTCTACTTCCTCTTATGCTTTTAACTAGATGCATAAAAACAGCTTCGACAGCTGGATTACAAAAGTTCTATAGTTGTTGGGTCTACTAGCTCATGTATGACCAACACTGAAAGCTATTTTTGTAGAAGAACTTTTTTTTAAAACTAAAATCATGATACATACCTGAAACATGACTATACTCACACTGGGTTAATCAAGCCTGCTGAAAAAAACAGCAATAAAAAATATTCGTGTCCACTAAGATTTTCATTCGGACTCTGGACTTTCCATGTAAAACCAAACTCACTGTCATTGAGTCACTTTTGACTCACTGAAACCCTGAAGGTTTCTTCATATTCAGATCTGTTCTGATTCATAGTGGTCTTGTGTCCTACATACCAAACTATTAATGAATTTTCCACCATCTTCACAGTTGCTTACGCCCATTGTGGTGGCCACTGTGTCAATTTGACCAAAGGCCTTCCTCTTTTTCTCTGACCCTTTACCAAGCGTAATGTCTTTTAAGAGTATTGACCCTTATTTTACAGACTAAATATTTGATAAGCAAATCTATGCCACCTCAATTTTTCATAGTTAGTGAACAAAAGGTGAAGTGGATATTTGTAAAATGTGTTTTCAACTATAAACCCCCTAAGTTTTAGATTAGTTATATTTACTGGTAACTTCCTTACCATCAACTGCAATTACTCCATAACATAGCAGGGAATCTCCGAATAAATCCTAGAGTTTAGACAATGCTCTTGTACTTAGTTTTCTGTATAAATGAAACTTTTTTCCCTGAAGTGTAATTCTGAACTATTTTGAAGTTATTTATTTATTTATTTATTTGGCATCACTGCCCTCTGGTGGGAGTGGGAGACCCAGCCTTGCTCCTGGAGAGCCACTGCTGGATTTGAACCACCAAGTCAGTGGACTGCAGTCCTGCACTCAACCACTATGCCACCGGAGCTCAGCCAAAGTACTTTGTTTTAATAGCAGATGCTAACTTCAAGTGACTATTAAAATTTTTGTTTATTTTGTTCGTTTGTTTTGTTCTTCGAGGGCATCACTGCCCTCTGGTGGGAGTAGGAGGCCCAGTCTTACTCCTGGAGAGCAGCTGCTGGGTTTGAACTGCTAACCCCAGTGGACCACAGTCCCACACACAACCACTACACCACCGGGGCTCAGCCCCTTAAAATTTTTTTTTTTTTAAAAAGGACATTTGATAAACAAAAGGATTTAATATAAAAAGTTAATATCCAGAGTTCTAAAATGAAATGTAGCATGTAGAGGGCAGAAGTTGTTTTCTTATCTAACATAGGTTTGCCAAGAATTAATATTAAAAATGAACCTTAATCATTATTGAAAAAAAGTTATTAGTGTACGTTTACAAAAAAACTCAAGGTTGTGGATTTGGTTCCAAGACAGTAATCCTATCTAGGGTTTCTGAGACTTAAATCTTTACTGAAGTCGGTTGCCACATCCAGGAATTAAGTGGAGGGTTTGAACGACCTCTACCTGTCAGCAGTCTGACAGACTACAGTACTACCAAGGTTCCTTCAGTACCCACACAAATGCACAAAAAATCATCTTGATGGTTTAATGAGTAGAAGCAAAAGCACAGACTTGGGATATTTTTGTTTGTACAAGGTATTTGACACTAGTAAGTGTTTTCATTAAATTATTCATGCTGAGTTCAAAGGAGGACTTTGGTTGTCGTAGAGTGTTTTTAGGTGCTATTTATCCAACATGGTCAACTATAATAAGATCACTTCAAGTGATGGAAATCTCAGCATTTAACTGATGCAACTTTTGAAGTTTTGCATATATCATATGAGATTATAATTTTGAGTGTAACCTAATTAAATTTAGAAGAACATTAAATGTTTCAACAAGTTAGCTAAGAGTGAGAACAACTCTTTAATTGCAAATTATAAGGTGACAGTTCATTGAAGCTCCATGTGGAAAAGTGTGCCAAACTAATAATCATCAAATTAATATTAAATAAGAAAATCAGAGAGAAACCTCTCAACAAATCACTACTGGCCTATGTGCCAAATAGTGTAAGAATACCTATAGATGAGTAGAAGTTTCATTTATAAGTATGTCCTGTTTACTGGCTGAGAATAGCATGTGTTTTAGTATCAAATCATGGTTCAAATTCTGTTGGCTCTTCCAGTATTACACATAAGACCTTTAGGTAAGTTATTTGAAATTTCTCATATGCCCTCCTGAAATTTAGAGTGTTGAAAGGGTTGAATGATTGTTAGCTGGGTGCCTGATACATAATAAGCATTTGACCAATAATTTGAATAACATAGCCAGATCATTTTCTGACAAGTATATTTAAAGAAAATATTCTTTCTTTGAAGCCCTATATGACAGGAAACACTCTTGATCAGTTTTTCTTAGCATTTATGGTACAACTTGGAAACGAGTATTGTTAGCTGCCATCTGGTAGCAACCTCCCCCACCCCCTAGCCTGCACTCCCCACTTTAAGTGACCCATGTGCAAATAGACTATTGTGATCCAGAGTTTTCATATGTTGATTTGGGGAAATCACAGGGCATTTCTTTTTAGTCTGTTTCACCGAAATCTGTGAAACATCATAGCAACACACAAATCTCTACTGACAGACGCATAGTGTTATCAATGCGTTCATTGGAATTGAACCTGGGGTTTTCCACATAAAGTGAACCCAAGCTTCCAACTATAGTGGGCTAGCTATATTAGACAAGATTGGTTATAAATAAATTATTTAAATTCAAAATAAATCTATACTTGTGCCCTTGTTTCCTAACTGGAATAAGGAAATTCTAGAAAACCAAATTAGAAGTATTCCCTTGAGCTTTGTCCCTCAACCCTTTCCTTCCTGCTTAACGACTAAATCAGGTAAGATTAACCTATTGCAGCTGAGCCAAATCCATCTCTGGTACCCATGATTCATAGTAGAACTATATGTTCCTTATAGTTTCCAATGACTGGCTGAAGGTTTACTGAGCAGATCAGTTTTTCATTCAACAGTTCATTACACATTTTGTTGCCACATCCTCTGTAATCCTTTCAATGTACCATCACTTATCCCACTTCCTGTTTCCTCTTTCCATTCCTTTCCTAATGTTTCAAGTTTTATTCTTGTGTAAAGGTGAGTTCCTTCCAAGTTCTTAGGAGGCGTCCTCATACTACAGTCTGCAGGCCACATGTGGCCCGCCGAGGATATTTATCCGGCCCTGCCAGGTGTTTTTGCCTCCACTGCTAACAACCAACTCATCCTGTGCCTATAGTGAATTTGTTCATAGTTTTTTTTATGAACTATAGTTCGGCCCTCCAATGGTCTGAGGGACAGACAGTAAGCTGGCCCCCTGTTTAAAAAGTTTGAGGACCCCTTGTGGTCTAAGGCAACTCCCAGTTGATTTTGAGTAGCAGCTGAGCATGTTAAATATGAACTAAATGGTTTATTGTTTGGGATTAGCATAGGTCAAATAGCAAAGTGTGTCTCAAAATATCCTTGGATTAAAAGGATGAGCATGACCTAGGAGCTTGTTAGAAATGAATGAAGAAAATACTTAAACCTAAGAAACAGAAACTTGAGGATGAGTCTACTAATGTGTCCTTAAATGCACCAAAGAAATGGTACAGTGGACAAATGCCACCTTTATTGCCACCTGGGTACTAGGGATCAGTGAACCCAATCCCCAAAGAATATAGGGTAGAGCTCACCTCTTAGAACAGAGGTTCTCAACCTTCCTCATACATGAGACAAATTGTTAAAAAGCGGAATGTCTGGTCGCCTTATAAAAGCTACAGTCACATCTCCTGAGGATAAGCATCTGACATCTAGGTGGTCCCTCTCTACCCTTGCATTAGCTTCAGGTGTTGGTACAGCCACAGAAAAGCAAGAACAATGGCCAATTTCTTTCAGGCAATTCTGATATGCAATAAAGTTAACCACTGCACTTAAAGAAAATCCAAATATTTCTCATGCATACAAAAAGATTTAGATTTAAGATAACATTTGAAAAAATAATTTCAATACTTTAAAATTCAGACTTTTTTCATTTTAAAGGTGCTCCTGCAACACAGTGTTTACTTTATAATTGGTTTCCCGTAAAACCTCACTGGTGCCAGTACAGCCACCATCATCTAAGTTTCCCATCTTATAAATGTGTTTACCTTTTAAAAGTGTGGGTGCACAGATACACCTCAGCAGAAGAGACCTTCGCTTGTCCACTGTAAATAACCTAAGATGCTTTCCTTCTTATAATAGGTAAGTAACATGTTGAAATTGAATATTTGTCAACAAAATCTTCAGTGAAATATTTTAAGCCTAGGCAAGGTGGTTCTGTTGGAGAAGCATCAGACTGCTAACCATAAGGTATGAGGTTCAAGCCCACATGGCAGTCTGTAGGAGAAAGGTGAAGTTTTCTTCTCCCAGAATGCTTTACTGCCTCCAAACCTTACATAGGGTTGCCGCAAGTCAGAATTGACTTGACGGCAATATGTTGTTGTTTAAAAGCACAAATGCAGAGTAGCATAATCGATAATCTAAATATCTCTCCTCTCATGATTATCAATTGAAGGTCAGTCCAATTTCTTCTATATATCTATCCATTTCCTTTCTAAGCACCTTCCTTTTCTCCTCACTCCTGCATGATTTTGAAAGCAAATCCTGGAGAGTACATTTTATTAATAATATTTTGGTATCGTTTTTTAGAATCCTCTAGGAGTGAACAGCAATGCTTGTCTTTTTCTGAGATTCATAATGAGCATAGCCACTGTGGTGTCTGTCAGTTTGCTGTACTCTGGGGGTTGGTGTGTAGCTGTGAGCCTGAAAGCTATTTCACTGGTATTTCAAATGCCAGGAGATCACCCAGAGGGAGTAGATTTCAACCACACTTCCAGGCTAAGAACAAGCACGGATGAATTAGCCACTGAAAATCTTACAGTCAGAATGAAAACATTCTTGAATACTGAAAACCATGAAAAGAAGAATGTTGTGGAGATGGCGGAGATGCAGAAAGATGAGCCACTTCAGGTTGTGAGGGACTCAAAATCTGACTGAGGAAGGAATGCCTTCTCTCAAAGTCGAGTCAACTATAATGAAGCGGCTGAACCATAGAAATAAAGGTTGCAGGACCTTCGCTTGCAGATGGTAAAAGAAATGAGAAGAAACATTTGCAAACATCAATTAGTAAGCAATCAACTCAGAATGTACAAAGTATGAATGTAGGAAAATTAGATGTTGTAAAAAGTGAAATGAAATCCATTAAAATCAATCCATTATTAGCTGAAATGGACTGATATTCACCATTATGAACCAGGAAATCATACACTTTACTGATAATGAAACTATCAGGAGGAAAGGCGTTGGCATTCATTTACAAAAAGGACATTTCAAGATGTCTTGAAGTACAATGCTGTCAGAAATACAGCTATTATTTGTGAGGGACCAGCCTCCATAGCCAAATGGGTCCCAAGGAGCAATTGTATAATTGAAGGTTGGATTAAAGAAACATCAGAAAAGGTATTCAAGGGCTCTCCTCATCCGCGGAGACCGAAAACAGAGAGAGAGTGCTAATGAATTTTCCAACAGGCATAAAATCTCATGGCATGCAAGCCACCTCATACACATACTTAACAGGGAGGGAATGCCCTAGAGCAGTGGTTCTCAGCCTTTTTAATGCTGCAGCCCTTTAATACAGTTCCTCAAGTGGTGGTAGCCCCTCCACCATAAAATTATTTTCATTGCTACTTCATAAATGTAATTTTGCTACTATGATGAATCTGTTGACCCCTGTGAAAGGGTTGTTCAACCCCCAAAGGGATCAGGACCCACAGGTTGAGAACCGTTCTCCTAGCGGCCTACACCTAGTAGGAAGGGGAGGTATTAGAGACAGACATGTGACAGGAAGGTGCAGAGGTAACAAGGTGTGTGGGTTCTAGAGTTAAGATTGCTCTCAAGGCAGATGGCCTCTGGGCGTACTAAAGAGCAGTCATGTCTTTAATAGTAACATCTTTAAGTTGCCTCTTATGGAGGGAGATTGTGGTGAAGAGTTTTAGTCAGGAGACTGTGACTGGGATTCATCTCCAACTCATGAATGTGAAGACCTTCCTCCACCAGGATCTGCCCCTCAGACTCTTAATTATGAGCATAGAGAAGTTCTCAGTTTCCCACAATTATTCAAATGTACGCACCAACTACAAAAGCTAGTGATGAAGACAGTGATGGATAGTATGAACACTTTCAGCCAGATATCAATCAAACATGCCACCAAGATGCATCAATAAATTAGTGTCTATTGGAATGCAAAAGTTGGAAACAAAGATGAAGAACAGTACTTCAAAAATATGGCCTTGGTGATAGAAACAAAGCTGGAGGTTGTCTGATAGCATTTTGCAAGAGGAACAACCTCTATCACAAATATCTTTTCAACAATACAAAAAGCAACTATACAGATGAGCTCCTTCGGATGGAATAGAGAAATCAGATTGACTACATCTATGGGAAAGAAGATGGAAAAGCTTAATGTCAGCAGCTAAAACCAGGCCAGATTCTGACAGCTGAAAAGATCATTTCAGCCTTTTGACTTCATCTCTTCTAAGTGCCGTAACTGTGCTTCTATTAAGAGCAAGTTGAAAGTCTCTTCTGACATCCATTTTGAGCTTTTTTCCCTTTTATTTTACGGGCCTTTTGCTTTCCTTATGTATGCTGTTCTTGGTGTCATCCCACAGGCTTATCAAGTCTTCTGTCATTAGTGTTTAATGAATCAAATCTGCTCTTGAATGTTCTTCAAATTTGGGGGGATAGACTCAACGCTTGTATTTTGGATTTCGTTGTAGAGCGGTTTGAATTTTCTTCAGTGCCAACCTGGACTTACATATAAGCAACTGATGAACTGTCTTAAGGAATTCCAAACTAATTGGAATGTTTCATAAACTGATGAAACTGGAAACACATAAAGTGTATGCCAGGAAATTTGGAAAACAGCTACTTAGTCAACTGACTGTAAGATATCCATATCTGTACCTATTCCAAAGAAAGATGACCCAACAGAATGCTCAAATTTTAGAATATTGTCATTAATATTAAATGCTGGTAAAATTTTGCTGAATATCATCCCAAAAATGTTTGTAGCATTGACAAGAACCTGCCAGAGGTTCCAGCTGATGCAGAAGAGGAGGTGGAAACAAGGGATATCAGAGCTGACGTCAAATGGATCCTAACTGAAAGCAAAGAATACTGGCAAAATGTTTACTTGTATTTTATTGACTGTGTCAGGGGGTTCAATGGTGTGCATCATAACAAACTATGGCTAGCCTTGAGAAGAATGGGAATCACAGAACACTACATCGTGCTCATGTGTAATCTGTAATAGGGATCAAGTAGTAGTTGTGTGCGCAGAGCAAGGGGTACGGCTTAGTTTAAAGTTAGGAGAGAGTGCATCAGTGCTGTGTCCTCTCACCAGACCTGTTCAATCTGTAGGCTGAGCAAATGATCTGAGGAGCTGGATTATATGAAGAAGACCTGTGATATCAGGATTAGAGGAAGACCTATAAACAATCTGCAATAAGTAAAGGACACAACCTGAGAGTGAAGAAGACTTAAAATCAACGATTGCAGCCTTTCGTTTGGATTACACAAAACTATGCAATAGAACTCCAAAGGCTCACAACTGCATAAACAGGCAATTGTGTAGTAAATGGAGAAAAGATTGAAGCTGCCAAGGATTTCCCCTTGCTTAGAGCCACAGTGCTCATAGAAGCATCAGGCAAGAGAGCAAAAGACAAGATGCATTAGGTCAATCCACACAAGGCCTCTCCAAAGTGTGGAAAAGCAAGGATGTTACTTTGAGGACCAAGATGTGCCTGACCCCAAGCCACGGTATTTTCAATTGTTTCATATGCTTGTGGAAGTTGGTTATAGAATGAAGAAAACCAAAGAAGAAAATGCATTTGAATTATGTTGCTGGTGCAGAATATTGAAAGTACCATGGACTGGCAAGCAAACCAATAAATCTGTCTTTGAAGAAATGCAACCAGACTGCTCCTTAAAGGCAGTGATGGTGAGACATTGTATCACATGCTTTGGACATGGTATCAGGAGAGACAGGTTCCTGGAGAAGGACATCATGCTTGATAAAATAGAGGGGCAGCATAAGTGAGGAAGACCTTAGATAAATTGGATCGACACAGTGGCTACATCGATAGACTCAAATATTAAAACCATTGTGAGGAGGACCTAGGCCCGGGCAGTGCTTCATTCTGTTGGACATGGGGTCACCACGGATTAGAATTGAGTCGAAGACACCCAGCAGCAACCACACAACCAGAGTGCTTAGAGATTTAAACGTGATACATATATTTTAGAGGGGGCTTGTTTATTCACTTATTTTTAATGAACAATTTTATTACTATATAATCAAAATATTAGACAATTTAATAGTCCAGTCATGTGAAAAATTGTTGTGCAGTTATTACCACAATCAGCCCTATGCAGTTGATTATGCATATTTTTTGCTAAAATCTATCTGTAAAGAAGTGAGTCCTTCGCTATAGTCTCAGCAGTCTTTGATAATCTCCTTCCTTTCTGGTAGAAAAAAATTTCCTGCCTTACCTCACTGATTTCCCATTACAGCCCTGTCAGTTTTCTTAAGGTCTATGTTCCTTTTTATGAGAAATGATAGAATTTATCATTTAGACTACTGAACTTGTTATCATTTCCAGGCCTTTTCAGTCAATGGCACAAGGATATATATTTATTTAAGGTTAGATACATCATTAATTTATAATGATAGGTCCAGTTAAAACATTTACATCTGAAATATTAGGAATTTTACATATCCTCTATAATATTATTTATTTTTATTTATTATCATCTGTGCAAAAAATTCTAGTTATCAGTGACACACAATTGTTCATTTAGGTTTTTCTACCCCAATATTACAATCATATCAGAATAACACACTTCTGCCAACAATGTGATTACTCGAAATGCTTTAGAAGCAATTGTAGTTCTTAATGTCCTTAGAGTCTAACTCTCTAAGATTGCACAATCAATTCTGTATTTTAATGTCACCTGGTTAAATTTCTCCATCCGTGGTCATGTCACCAACTGCTATGTGCTTAAATACATTTGCTTCACAAAATGTTTTATCTGTTGTAAATAAATGTCTCTCTGATTTACTTAGAGTTCTCTAGGATAGCTATAACAGTTAACTTGGGATTTTTAAAAAGGTTTACACAATACTCTAGTGACTTTTTTTGTCTGTTTGTTTTTGTTTTGTGAGCATCACTGCCTTTGGTGGTCATGGGGACTACCCAGTGCCGCTCCTGAGAGCCGCCGCTGGATTGGAACCGCCAAGCCCGCGGGCCGCAGTCCCGCACTCAACCACTTACGCCACCAGGGCCCAGCCCCGTAGCCTCTGTTTTATAAATGGAAACGTGATTTGTTTTCCACAAGGAAGCAGCTCTTTTCTAATGTTGCTCTGTTGGGGGTTGCTGTCAAGTTGGTTCCGACTCACAGCAGCTCTGCGTATGACAGACCTAAAATGCTGCTGCCCGGTCCTGCTTTTTCTCCACAGCTATTGGCATGTGCGAGCCCCCCTGTTGCAACCATGGTATCAGTCTCTCTTTTTTCTGCCCTTCTACTTTACCAAGCACGCTATCCTTTTGCAGGGACGACTATCTCCTGACGTGTCCAGAGTATGTGAGACTCACCGTCCTCCCTTCCAAGAAACATTATGCTTGTATTTCTTCCAAGATAGATTATTTATTCTACAGGCACTCCATGATACTTCCAATATTCTTCACTAGCACCATAATTCAAATGCATCAATTCTTTTTCAGTTTTCTTTAATCAATGTCCAAGACATAAGAGATGAATGAAAATACTGTGGGTTCGACCAGGATGCTCCTTAGTCCTTAGAATGGCATTCTTGTCCTTTAATCTTTAAGGAAGTCTAAATACAGCAAATTTTTCCATTTCAATACAATATTTACTTTCTTGACTATGCATTCATGAACACTGACAGAGAATCCAGGCAAGATGACATTTTTGCTAACTTAAACATTTTCACCATTTATCATGATGCTATCTATTGGTCTAGTTGTAAGGAATGTGATTTTCTTGATAGTGAGTTATGATACATACTGAACACCGATAGTCCTTGAACTTTATCAGTAATTCTTCAAGTTCTCATTTTCAACAATCTAGATTATCTTATTTGCATATTGAAGGTTCTTGATAACTCATACTCCAACCCTGAAACCCATTTCCTATTTGTATAGTTTGACATCTCATATTATCTGCTCAGCATACATATTTCATAGGTCTGGTAAAAGGGCAGTCCTGATACATACCTTCTCGGATTTTAAACCACTCAATGTACCGTTGTTCTCTTTGAAGGACTGATCCTTGCTCCATGGATCGGTCCCACGTGAGCACAACGACATACTCTGGAAATCATATTCTTCTCAATGCAGTACATTATGATCTAAGTGTAGGTTTTACATAGTTGAATGCCTATGCATAGTCAAAACATATGGTAAGCAAGCATCTTTCTAAAACTCTGCTTTCCACCGAGATCCAGCTGTTGTCAGCATTGATATGCCTCGATCCATGTTCATATTCCTATGCCCAAATTTCTCGTTTCAGTTTGTATTTCTGGCAGCTCCCTATTGATGTACTCCTGGAACTGTTTTTTAGTTATCCTTAAAACAATTGCACTTGCATTTCATAATAGTAGCATTGCTTGATAGCTTCCACATGCTGTTGCATCGTCTTTCTTTTTGCGGGAGGGATATCACTGCCTTCTGGTGGTGGGAGTAGGAGGCCCAGTCTTGCTCCCGGAGAGCAGCTGCTGGATTTGAACCTCCATCCCTGTGGCCACAGTCCCTCACACAACCACTATGCCACTGGGGCTCAGCCCCCAACATTGTCTTTCTTTCAAATCACTAGGCAGCTGTCTTTCAAATTTCTTTGCATAGACAAGTGAGTGCTTTCAATGCTTTATCAACTTGTTGGAATATTTCAATTATTATTTTGTCAAATCCCGGAAGGTTGCTTTTTTACTAATGCTTTCTGTGCAGTTTGGACTTTTTATATCACTACCATTGGTTTTTGATTGTATGTTACATCTCAAAATGGTTGAAATTGGACCAAATTTTTTTGACTGTGTATTCCTTCCATTTTATTTTTTAATGCTTCCTGCATCCTCCAATTTTTTGCCCTTGGAATCCTTCAATCTTTCACCTTGAGGCTTGGATTTTCCCTCCACTTCCTTCAGTGTCAAGATGCTGAGTTTGTTCTTCTGGTTTGGCTTTCTAATTCCAGATCTTTGAACTTCTCGTTTTATTTTATTTATTTTATTTTCAGGCATCACTGTCCTCTGGGGGTAGTGGGAGGCCCAGCCTTGCTCCCGGTGAGAACTTCTCCTTTTAACACTCTACTTTGTATTCTTGAACTGCCATTTGAAAAGTCCTGTTCCATTTTTCTTCTTATTTCTTCCACATCTTTAACTACTCTCAGATCAAGAGCAAGTTTCACAGTCTCTTCTGATATCTTCTTTCCTTTCTTTTTTAAAAATCATTTTATTGGGCGCACTGACAGCTCTTATCATAATCCATACATACATCAACTGTGTCAAGCACATTTATACCTTATGTTGCCATCATTATTTTCAAAACATTTTCTTTCTACTTGAGCCCATGATAACAGCTGCTAATTTTTCTCCCTCCCCCACCTTTCCTCCCTTGTGAGCCCCTGATAATTTATAACTTATTATATTTTTCATGTCTTAATACCAACTGCTATCTCCCTTCATCCACTTTTCTGTTGTTCGTCCCCCTGGGGTGGAAGGTGTGTATGTTATATGTCAATCATTGTGATCAGTTTCTTCCATCTTTTTAATGAATTCTTCATTCTTCGTGGATGATGTTCTTGGTGGCATCACACGACTCACTAGGTTTTCTGTCACTAGCATTCAGAGTCATAGCTCTTCTTGAGATGTGGATGTTCTCGGTGCGTCAGTCTGCTTTGTTTAGAGGAACAAATCTAGAGACACCATATATGTGTAAGGGAGAACTCTATATCATAGAGTAATTGTATCTTAAGAAACACCCCATCCAGATTCAGTCCATAAGTCTGATATTAGCCTATATGTCCTATACCAGTCTATACATGTGAAGCAGAGAATGTGTGTCCTGCCTCCAATGAGGAAGACAGGAGAAGACCATACCCACACAGAGGCATTATTACCTATGAACTGATTCACAGGCTAGACCACCCCTTTGCTCAAGTCGACAGGGGATTATGTAACTGTTGTATTTTGACTCTTGTAAATTTGCTCTAATTGTCCTCAGTTTTAACTTGAACTTGAATATGAGCAATTGATGGTCTATTCCACTCTTAGCCTTTGACCTTCTTTAGGCTGATGATATTGAGTTTCTGTATTACCTCTTTCCACAGGCATAGTTTGATTCCTCTGAGTTCCATCTGATGAGTCACATGTATAGAAAGTTTATCAATCATCTACATAATTTATGGCACATGAATGAAACATACACTAAAGAAATATTTATATTTGAATGATTGCTTCTAGCAGAACAGAGGTGAATACACTATTAACTACACTTGAAGAGTCAGCTCCACAGTACAGAAGCTATATCCATGGGTTTATCCCTTCCTATTAAAACATTGTATGGCATATTTTAAGTACACCAAATGAATAATGAACAAATGAAGTTTAATTCTAATGTGTGAGTCAGACAGAAGTAAGCTAAATAAATACCAAAAGTTCAAGTGTTTTGAAAGAGAAAAAAGGACACAGATTGGGAAGGCTATGGGGGGATATTCAGAGATCCTATGATGAAAGAGGATGTGAGACTTGAGAGTGGTATGGTTGGGATCGATGAGAAAATGAAGTAATGGCTAGAGATAAAGTTGAAACATCAGAGTTTGGCTTTTATCCTGTCTGACAATTGTTTCTTGAGTAAGAGATTTGAAGCTATTTTTATTTCATCTGTTTGTGTTAAATCTGCATCACATCTGTCTTCCCTTTGCTTGACCATAGCTGTATTTCTTTTTCTATCCTTTCTTTTGTGTTTGCTAACATCCTTTATTTTTTTCCTTTCTATTAACTTGTTATGCATTCATCCATACTTTTTGTTAAGCTCAGAATTATAGCACATAGCCATGATTTATTGAAGTTATTTCCAATTTTGGCATAATAGAAAATATAAGAAACTTTAAAATTATATTTTATCCCCCTTGTGATATGAGTGGACTTCAAAATATTCATGGAAAAATTCCATTATCTTTTCTATATAGATGAATTTTTATTGTGAATTAGATAGGGGTATTTACATTTTAGATCATCAACTGCATTCAACAGTTCAAACGACTCATCAAACTTCCCCCTTACATGTTCTCCCCACCCCCACCCCCATCTCCCTTGACTTACCATCTCTCTTTGGTAGGTCTCTATCCTCCTTCTCACCCACATCAATACTTAACCTTCTAGTTCTTTGCTTCACTATCTCACCCTTGCTCTCTCTCCCTTGGGGACCTTCAAAGTCTGTTCCCTTTGGTATGCAAGTCTTTGTCTTGGTTTCATATACTATTTTTCTTTTTGGACGGACTAGCTTCACTCAATATAATGTTCTCTAGGTCCATCCATGTCATTCTGTGCTTCGTGGTTTTAACATTTTTTTAAAGTAAGGCATAATCTTCCATTGTTTGTATGTACCAAAGCTTCTTTATTCATTCTTTTACTGATGCATATTTGATCCATTTTTAACTCCTTGCTATTGTGAATAGTGTAGCAATAAACACAGGAGTTAATGCCTCCTCATGTTAGGTCTCTTACTTCTTTAGGGTATATACTCAGCTGAAGTGTTATTGGCTCAAATGGCATTTTTATTCTCAGTTGTTTGAGGTGACACCCTATTGCTTTCTTCAATGGTTGTGCAAACTTACAAACCCAACAACAGTATATGAAAATTCTGATCACTTCTCACCCTCTGCAGTATTTGTTGTTTTCTGCTTTTCTTGAATGGGGCTGCCATTGGTGTTAGATGTTATCTCATCATTGTCTTGGTTTGCATCTTGAAGATCATTAATGATTGTGAGCTTTTTACATATGCAATTCCATTTTTCCATAAACATTTTGATATGCTATGGTGATAATTCAAAAAGTACTGCTACAAAGGCATAGAAAGCTCTTTGTTAAACAGAAATATCAAATTGTGAAGCTATTGTTTCCTGACATTGCCGCTCTCTAGGTCTGTGTACCTTGAAGTCAGTATTTTCCTCTCTCTAACGCTTCACTGATGAATTCTTTTTTGATTTATACTACATGAAAATGCCGTCTTGACAATCTCAAGAGACACAAGTAGAACGATTTAAATACTCTTTGTATTTAAGGAACAAAAAAAGTCTACAGATGAGGCCTGTAGGGTAGATGGAGTGAGAGTTCCCCATAGATTTCTCACAATACAGTCCTTGTTGCAGTACCTGGTCATAAGATGGGGAACATTTCCAGGCAACTTTCTTGGCTTTTTCTTACCATTTCAGTTTTTAATTTCTTAAAACTAATTCATAGTAAATCTCTATGACCATCCTGTGTCCTTTAAGGAAATCTATTAAAACGATCCTTTGGAAATCTCAAAAAACAGTTTTTATAGCCCACTGAAGTTAAGACCTCTCTGCCTTAAATTAAAATGGATCCAACAGATAAACCAGGCAAGACTTGTTTGAATTAGCCCTTGCTCCCTGGATCTTACTGTTTTGCAAACCCATCTTCATTAGCTTCAATTTTACTTAAAAGGATAATGGGAGGATCTGTTCCTTGTTAAAGCCAAGATGTTTGCTTGAAATTAAAATCGTTAAATATTGTGACCCCAACTTTCACATCTGTTACATCAGTGGCAATTCTGTGACCTTTTACTAGGATCCCTCCTGCAGCAGTTGTTGAGGTTGATGGTCTTTCTTCTCTTGGGTTATATTTGGGGTCTTCCAAATTTCCTTAAAATGCTTGACCCAGCTAAAAGCTGTTAATTAGGTGTGGCAGCATGGTTTTTAAACTTACTACAAGTTTCGATGATTTGGGAAGATGTCCATCTGCTTTTTTAAAAAATTATATTAACTCTGACCCCAAAGTTTTTATGGAGTATTATTTATTTTCTGAAGACACCTTGATGAGGCTAACACAAATATATTACTGGGTTACTACCTGTAGCCATCCACTAATCTCATTGACATGCTTACATGTGGATGGTTTGGAATGAACCAGTGCATGTAAGGACTAGCACTCTAGTAGCAATACTTTTTAAATTACCCTATCTGCTTATATTTTAGTTCTAAACATTTAAGACCTTCTTATACATGATAAGCAGTCCTGGTGGTGTAATTGATTATGCATTGGACCTCTTACTGCAAGATTAGTCCTTCAAATTGTGTTAGTCTGAGCATATTAGAGAAACAAGTCCACAGAAACTCATATTTTAAGAGAGTTTTTTATATACAGGATAAATGCGCATCAAGAAAATAACCCTACCCAGTGCTGCCCAAGCCCACAAGTCCAACATTAGCCCATATGTCTGACACTGATCCACAAAGTCCTTCTCAATCTCACAAAACACTCGCAATGATGTGGACTACAGGAGGAAAGCAGAATCAGTGAGCATGTAAGCGCTGGCAGGGGTCTCCACGCGGCTGCTCCAGAACCCAGGGCTGATTCGGGGTAGGTCCATGAGGCTTCTCCTTGAGGAATTGCAGGAAGTAGGCCTTGCCAACTGAAGCAGGGAACTGGCTAAGGCAGCTGCACCCTGGTCTGATGATCACAAAGCAAGAGACCCAAGAACTAGAAAGGCAAGGCTCACTGTTCTTCAATTACCCCCACATGTGTTTATTAGCCAGGTTGGCACAATAAACATTAACTATTTTCAAACCCACTACTTGCTCCTCTGGCAAAAAGTGAACTTTCTGCTTCCTTAAAGATATCCATTACAGCTTCAGAAAGCCAGTTTCAGAAAGTCAGAAAACCTCTGGAACAGTACTACTTTGTCCTGTAGCATCGATACGTATTAGAGTCATGGCAGTAGGTGGGTATACATGATAATTTTTTTTATTTAACATTTTATTTTGTATTCAATCTTCAAGCCACAACCCGGGACCACATTCTTTCTGCCCACAGAACTTCCGAAATACGTATGGTTTGCTGGAAAGAGGTTCTTCCATCTTTTGTTTCTGGGCATATTTGCTTTAATTGTAAGTCGAAAGGCTATTATCAGTAGGTATAGAATTTTAGGTTAGTAGTTGTTTTGAACTTTTTGTTTTATTGACTTACTGATTTTTTTGGTTGGGGTAGGGAGTTCAGTTACTATTATAATTGTTGCTCTTTTGAATTATATGTCTTTTATTCTCTGCTTGCTTATAAGATTATCCTTTGCATTTTGTTTTTGCATTTGACTATGTTTTCTTTTCATATACATTGTTGGAATTTGTAGTTTCTTGAATGTGTGACTTGATACCCTGTCAGATGACACCATTATATTGTTTTTTGTGTTTTCCCTTCTTTTCTGGTCATTTGCCATGAATTTTACATAAACATTTCAGTGATGGTATGTAGCTCTGTGAAATATCATTTTTCACCAGAGAGAATTTACTTCTGCAGTTTGTCTGGTTCGATCATGTCTCTGGGCTTCCCTTTTCTTTTAGATCTTTCAAATCATCACTCTCTATAGTACTGCCATGCCTTCAAGATATGTAGAACAAAAATATATTGCTCAGCTTTTCTGATTTCTCAGCTAGAAGGTTTATCTGGAAATGAGGAAAAATAAATAAAAATTATTGTGTAAACAACATGAAAGTATTAAAGACTTTAAGGCTTGGCACAATCTGATTCAGTAGAGATCATATTTTTAAATGATCTTAAAGCATATGTTTATTTCTTTCTTTAAAATATCTACAAAGTTGACTTTAATCTTCATCATCTTCATTTTTCACTCTGATTTAATCTCTAGTTACTAACTTGGATGGTTGTTACCACCTCCGTATATCTCACCTTCTTGATGCCCTCAAGATCATTATACCAATATTAGTTTCATTTTTAAGATCCTATTTGTTTTTAGGAGCCCTGGTTGCACAGTCCAATGTATAAATTGGACAGAGAACTGCAAGGTTTACAGTTCAAAACCACTAGCCACTACTCTGGAGAAGGACAGCGTTTTCTAGTCCTATAAAGAGTTCAGTCCCAGAAATTCACAGGGACAGCTCAACTCAGAGTTCCTATGAGTCAAATTGATTTGATGGCAGTGAATAGGGTTTTTTTGGGTTGTTTTTTGGGTATGGTCTCTTTTATGTTTAGATTTTAAACTTTATCATGGCTATTCAGTCCTTGAAATAAATTGTATCCTTCATTACAATTTATAGCAAATCAGCTTCAAGTGTTCAAATTGCTCAAGATCACACATAGCTGGGGAGGACGATATTGAATCTAGTCCTTAATATAGAATTGGATTCATTATTTGATATTCCAGAGATATATTCAACCCAGACTATATCCATTACAAGTAAGGTGAGCAGGCATCCTGCTTTTTAACAATTTGTCCCATGTCTCACGGCGTTCTAAAATTAAATAAATATATTACAATACTATTTTTGCATTCTATGAACATTTTTGTTGCTCCAGAGACCAAATTTTAGTCAAAACCACACCCCCCTCCCCCTGGTCAATGGTGTCCCATGTAAAATCTGGTCACTCTACACTGTGTACATAAGTACTATATTTACTATAGCTGCCTTTGTTTTTGTTTACTTCTACAGAAAAATTGTAATGAAAATTTTAATAATAATAAAATGTTGGTTCAAGTGTTGCAAGAGTTGCAGCCAGAAAATCTCCTTTGTTTTTGATTGTGAAAACAGGGTCACAATGAATCAGATTCTACTCAATCGCAGTGGGTTTGGATTTTCCTTGCTGAGGTCAAAGTTACTTGAGCTGACCTTGACTATGGTACAGAAAACACTTCTGAACAGAGGGATGCCTGTTGTCTGAATAGCCAAAAGTTAGCACTGGTAAAGAAGCCACAATAACAAGAGGCTTTGCTGTGAACATTTCCTTCTTTACTACTTCACTCTCTGCCACGGACTCAATTCCAGTTCAGAGATGCTTTGGGGGACTTTCTGGGGGCTGAGCCCCGGTGTTGTAAGTGGCAGAGTGCGGGACTGCGGCCCGGGGGCTTGGCGGTTCAAATCCAGCAGCGGCTCTAGGAGCGGCACTGGGTAGCGCCAACCAGAGGCAGTGATGCCCGCCCCCCAAGGGGCAGTTCCACCCTGCTTGATAGGGTGGAGCCTGTGAGTTAGCATCAACTCAATTGTGTGAGTTTGTTTGGGGGTGTTGGTAGCATAGAGGATTATGACTCGGCCTGGTAGGGATAAGGTGGCAGTTCAAACCCACCTGCTCCACTGGAGACACATGAGTGTCTCACTTTCCTTAAAGACGTAAAGCTGGGGCTGAACCCCGGTGGCGTAGTGGTTGTGCGCGGGACTGCGGCCCACTGGGATAGAGGTTCAATTCCAGCAGTACCTCCACAGGGGCAAAGTCTGGGCCTCCTAGTCCCACCACCAGAGGGCAGTGATTGCCCCCCACAAAAAAAAAAAAGGGCATAAAGCTGTGGAAATCCACAGGGGAATTAGTTCTACTCTCAGCTCTAGGGTCACTACCAGTCAGAGAATCAACTAAATGGCAGCGCATTTTCTATATTACTTAGGAACTCTGAGTTGTAAGACAATTTAAAAGTTCTTCATAAGCGTAATAGGTCCCTGATGGCCTGATGGCATATGGGATATGTGCTCTTCAGGAGAGAGATGAGCCCATCTCCTGCAAAGATGTGTCGTCTGGGAAAGCCACGGGGCAGTTCTCTGTGTTACGGGTCCGTGAGTCAGCATCGACTTCACAGCAGTGAGGCGGGCTTTTTCTCTCCAGTTTTGCATGTGTGTAAGCAAGCTGTTAAGATATTTAGCCAAAATAGCATTAGTTTTATGGCTTTTCTATCTATAAAAGCTGTTCAGTATGAAACCAAATTTACTACACTAATAATGAAATAATTAAAAACAAATTTAGTATCAAAATATTGAGAAACTTCACTTTCCCTTCTTTGACAAAGGAAAGAAAAGACTCTCTGTTAGTGAGTTCTGAGCTGAAGGTGCTTTTTCCAACTGAAAGTCAGGTAGACAGAGGGCTTGTCCTGCATCCTGCAGTCACCAGTATTTCCAAACTGTCCGTGTCACCACTTTGATTATACAGCCTTACTTGAGTGCTTATGACCTACGGTTTCACAGGTGTGGAGTAAGACTAATTTGGCCATAATCACAAACAGGATGTCATTGTCATTCCTTTTAAACTACAGAGCAGCAATTTGGTAACGTATGAACACCTGGATCCATGCCTCCTGTAACCTGGCTTAAAAGGGAGAGGATGGTTCTGAGTCTCATTTTGGCTTTGTGGGATCTCAGTCATAGCTCTCCCTTTTAATCATTATGTTTGCAATATGTGCCTTTTAAATTTTAGAACAGTAGCTACTTGTGGAAATCCATCAGTTTTGCTGTATTTGTTATAACCATGTGGGTGCTAAGTGAACATTAGCTACTAATAATAACAATATTAGTAGCTCATGGGTGAGGCACTTGGTGAATCACCATTTATTATGTATTCACAATGCTTAAATGTGGTTATACCAATGTATTAAATAATTTCCTAAGTAAATCTGACAATTAGACTAGTTAAGCACCTGAGTCATAGTCTAGGGATATTACTTTTTTTTTTTTAACTTTTCATTTGGAAACAATTTGCAGGAATGATGCGAGAATAATAGAGACAAAAACCCTGTGTACCCCTACTGGAGGTCAATGAACACACCTTGAACTATTTACAGGTTTTTATTTTGTTATTGATATTTTTATATTCTTACTTATTATATATATATATTTTTTTTCTGGACATTTTTTTTTGTTGTTGTCAACATTTTGCTTTCTTTGATCATGTCATCTTACAATGCCTTGGGGGGGTTTTTGTACATATTATTATCTCTGGAAGTCTATCTAGATAAGATAGGCTGGATGAACAGTCTGGAGGAGAAAACAATGGCACTGATTATTCTGGGGAGTGGAATGGGAGATGGGGAGGTGGGAAAAAGGATGTGGTGTTGACCAGCCCAGGGATAAGGAAACAACAACTGATTCAAAATCAGTGACAAGGTGCGAGAGTAATGTAACAGAGAGAAATTACTGAAACCCAAATGAAGGCTGAGCATGATAATGGGACAATAGGGAAGTAAAAGGAGATAAAGGAAAGAACTGGGGGGTAAAGAGCATTATAGAGGTCTAAATAAATATGTACTTAGCTGATCATATTTATATATGATGATGGGGAAATATATCAACGTGTATATACTTATAGGGTTAGTATTAAGACAGCAGATGGGCATTGGACCTCCAATCAAGTACTTTCTCCTTGCAAGAACACTTTGCTCTATTAAATTGGCATTCCATGATGCTCACCTTCCCAACACAATCACTGGAGACAAATGTGTGCATAGGCAAAATTTATAACAAAAGTTATAGTGTCAGGGGTCTGAAAGGCTTGAAAGTAAATCTAGCTCAGAAGCCACCAAGCCCACATGAAAGAAGCATACCAGCCTGCATGACCACGAGGTGTCAGAGCAATCAGTTATCGGGTTTCAAAGAACTGAAAATCATAACATTGTGTGCTCACCTTCCTGATATGATCGCTGATGACAAATGTGTGCATAAGCAATGTGGTGAAGAAAGCTGATGGTACCCAGCTATTAAAAGATATAGTGTCTGGGGTCTTAAAGGCTTGAAAGTAAACAAGTGGCCATCTAGCTCAGAAGCAACAAAGCCCACATGGAAGAAGCACAGCAGCCTAAGTGACGATAAGGTGTCAAAGGGATCAGGTCTCAGGCATCAAAGAACTAAAAAGTATATCATTATAAATGATAGGGAGTACAGACTGGGCACCCAAAGTCCACTGGTAGGTGAAGCAACATTCCCTTACAGAAGGGTTGCAGGAGGAGACAAGTCAGTCCAGGTACAGGGTAGCAACAATTAAATATGCTACCTTCCTCTAGTTCTTAAACGCCTCCTCTCCCCCCACTCTAATGATCCCTATTCTACCTAACAAATCTGACTAGACCAGGGGATGTACACTGGTACGGACAGGAGCTGGGAACATGGGTAATTCAGGACAGATGCTCCCTTCAGGACCAGTGGTGAGAGTGGCTATACCAGGAAGGTGGAGGGGAGGTGGAGTAGAAAGGGGGAACCAATTGCAGGGCTCTACATATAACCTCCTCCCTGGGTTATGGACAATAAGGGAGTGGCTGTCAGGACACACTGGGCAATGTATGATATGACAAAATAATGATAGTTTGTAAATTATCAAGGGTTCATGAGGGAGGGAGAGTGGGGAGGAAGGAGAAATATGAGGAGCTGATACCAAGGGCTTAAGTAGAAGGAGGATGTTTCAAGAATGGTGATGGCAATAAATGTACAAATTTGGTTTGTGTCCAATAGATGTATGTATTGATCGTGATAAGAGTTGTAGGAGCCCCCAATAAAATGTTTTATAAAAAATAATCCTGTGTACTCTTCACCCAGAGACTCTATCTGAATTTCACCAGATGACTCAATAATGTCCTTTGAAACAGAAGGATCCAATCCACAGTCAAGTGTTATATCTGGTGGTCTCATTTAGTCCAGGACAGTTTGTCTACCCTTCATTAACCTTCATGATTATGCTTTTCTTGAAGGACCATATTTTGTAACCCAAATCAGGAGGAGGGGATAGTGTCATAGCTTAAATTTTGAACACTTGATGATAGGAGAAGCCCAAAATCTATTTGCTGGTTCTACATATAGATTAAGCCTCCAGTAAATTTCCTTCACCATAATTGAATGAAGTGAATGGTTTTGTTATCAGAGTATTGTAGAGATGATTATAGTATATATAGTTAGATTAAAATTTGACATCTTATTTGACTCTCGTTTTAAGTGAAAGAGAAATAAAGGTGGATTAAGCTAGAGTTACAGTTTCCAAGGGCTGGGAATAACCTTCCTAGCATGCAGATTTCATTGGCAAGTAGTTTAGGGCAGATGCAATTAGGTTAGAATTCAGCACCTGCTCTCTCCTTTGACTCATTTTAAAGTTCTAGTTTTCAATATTTTCTGCTTTCTTTTTGATTGAGGCTTTTCCTTGATTCCATTTTGTTAGTGTTGTTAGCTTTTTGGTTTCTTTGTTTTTTCTATTTTTTGGGTGAAAGCAATTCAGGATAGGTAACTTTATAGAGATTGTCACTGGAGTAATGGTTTCTTGGAGGGGGGAGATGAGAAACTAATAACAAGGAGTGCAATAAAGAAGAAAATGCTCTAAATTTGATTGATAATGATTGTGCAATGCTTCTTGATATAATCGAACTTTTGAATTGTATGATATGTGGATTATATCCCAATAGATACTATTTTTAAAATAGTATCTTAGAGACTGCCCCTCAATTTTGATTTATCTGATATATAATTAAATATTTACACTATATATATATTTTGTGTGTGCTTTCTCACATAAATGATACTTCATTTTTCTTGTGCCCTATCATATGTCACATGATGCCATTATTTCCCCCATTACTGGTGATATTAAATATAATCACTTAAATAAATGATGACCATGACTCCTCAATTACCAAGTATTGTTGGTTTTTAAATTTTGGAATTGGTAAGTCATTTTGTGGGGAGAAATTTTGAGACCTCATAACATCTCGTTCTTTGTTTTACATTTGCTCGGAAGGGTTGGCATCCACTATTATTTCTTGTCTTAATGAATTATTGTGATAGCCACCTTTATTCCCGGGTAGTGATTTCACTGCAAAGTGGTCCTGTAGAGCTCCTTGAAGAGTGTGCCGGGTTGTAATCTGCATGGGACAGACTGCCACATACTTCTTCCTCAAAGGGGATAGTGGGTTTCAGTTTTTGGCCGTTTTGCTAGAAGATAAGCAATGAACCTTGGTGCCACCAGGCTAGAGAAACATTGGTTTCATTCCTTTATTTAAATATTTATTTGAAAACCTTTAAAAGTATGTTTATTTAAGTTATGGGTTTTTATCCTTTTATGTGTATTAGTTAGTATCTTACTCTATGAAGGAGAATTTTTTTCACTTGACTTATTTACTCACTACTTACATAGTTGAGATTGCAAGTCCTTTTCATCCCATGAGCTCTGCTATAGTACTTTGATGATTTATTTTGAGCCTTGATTTAATTTAGCTTTGAGCAGTAGGAATCCCTTTCTGATTTTTTTTTTTTTTTTTTTTTTTTTGCCTTTTGGGTCTATCCCTGTCTTTTGAGGACTGCCTTACTTCCCGACACAGTAACATGTCGCACCCCAACATATCCAGTTCTTTCATTGCCTTACTCCTGCTCTCTGCCATATCCCCCAGAGATTCTGTTTGAGGGGCCTAGCATCCAGACACCCTGCTCCATGTGCCACCTGTGCTCATTCGTCACTGGCTGGTGCTGCTGCAGATCCTGGCAGTGGCTCCGCGGTACGTAGCGTCACCAGGATCTGCCTTCTACTCCATGATACCTCACGGGAACTACTGCTTCCAGGTCTTTCTCAGAAGACAAAAAAATGAATGTATACACACTTTTCCTTCTCGCTCACATTTATTTATAGCCATGAGTAATAAAGAGGGATCTTATTCTTTGATCTCAATATATTATTTACTTAATTCATTTATGTGTAGCCAATCTAGAAATTTGTTGGGCAGCATTCTTTCCACATTTGGCCTGCCAACTGACGTTTTGACTACATCGTAAATAATGGAGGAAGTGAAGGAAGGGAAAAACTCTAAATTAAAAAATATAATTTTGTATGCAAATAATTTATTCATATCTTCATAGGTGCAAGCTTTAGGAATGGGTTTCATTATTTATTTTTTTACAACTCTTGTGCATATGTTTTAAATATTTTTTATCTTTCTGTTAGTTTGGGTAGACTAGAGAAACAGATTCACATGCATGCATATGTATACAAGAGGGAGTTTTATATAAAGGGTAGTTATATTAAGAAAACATCCCAAACCAGTCCAGTCTGAGGCCTCAAGTTCAATATTAGCCCATATATCCAATACTAATCCAAAAAGTTCTCTTCAGACTCACAAAACACATGCTAGGAAATCAAATGCAGGACGATCACAAGCCAGTGGTGAGAAAGCCTTTAAATCCAGTGGCATGGTAAGCTTCTCAGGGCTGGCAAGGGTCTCTCTGTGGCTTCTCTGGCTTCAGAGTTCTGGTTGTATCCATGTGGCTTGTCTGACTCAGGGCAGTAGGTTAGGTCCATGGGTCTTGTCAGCTGCAATGTCTCCCAGCGAAGCCTCAGAGGGAGTCAATCTTGTCAGTAGAGAGACTCCAAGGAAGTGAAGTAGTGAGAGCACGTTTCTCCCGCCTCCAAGGAGGAAATACTAGTGTTTTCCCAGAAGACTCAGGGGAAGGCCACGCCAACAGAGGCATCATTGGCTGTGACCAGAATGACAGACTAGACTCCATCCCTTAGATCTTAATCCTCAAATTGACAAATGATGATGTATCTACCACAGTCTTCATATATTCACTTACAATCCTTTTTTTCTCCTCCCCCCCCACCACCCCGCCAAGAATGCTGTCTTCAATTAACACCTACCCTCCCTGAGGGTGGGCAGAAACTCCTCTCCCTGCCACCCCCGTGGCACAATGACACCCCACACCTCAGAAATTGCCCCTCTTTAAGAGCCCTCCAACAGGAGTCTGAGGCTCTGGAAGAGGATGGAAGAGGTGCCCCCTCACTTACAATACTTAATGGTAGTAGGCATTAAGCACATAAATATGCTTGAGGCATAACCTACAAAGAGTTCAGAATTTGATAGGGTAAGCAGACAGGCATGCTAATGACTATAATAATATGATAAAGACTATAGAGGAAGCATCGAGAGTTTCAAGAACACAGAGAAGGAATTAATTATTGTTGACACCGGCAGTTAAAGGATTTCCTTCTCCATTAAGAATAAAAGTTGGGTTTAAAAAAATAACAAAAGGAGAGACATCCTATGTTCATGAATTTGAAGACCAAATATAGCTAAGAGGTAAATACTCCAAAAGTAATCTACACACACACACACACACACACACATACACACACACACACAACCAAGCCAGTTGCTACACAGTCCATTCTAGATCTTGGTGACTCTTTGTTTCAGAGTAGAACTGAGAGCCATAGGATATGGGGGACCTTAGATAATGCTGTCTTGCTTTCTTCAGAAGTATTTCTCAGTGGATTCGTCCCTTCAACCTTTTCAGCCTGTAGGATACCTATTGTCAGAAAAGCAGAGAGTGGCAGGTGTGGAAGACACGAGGGAACTGCAACCTCTGTCACTGCTGCAGACAGTGGAACATGGAAACAGTTTCTCCTTCAAATTAGACATAGACTGAACACATGGTCCAATAACTCAAGTCCTAAGTTCCTTCTCTAAAGTCTTGAGGTCAAGCACTCAACAGACACTTGTACAACAATGTTCTTTGCAACATTATTCACAATAACCAAATGGTGCAAACAATCCAAATGTCCACCATTAGATGAATGGGTAGGCAATGATACATATGAAAAATGGCATATGATTCATGCCTGTAAAGAAATTACTATTGATATATACAATGCAATGGATGAGCCTTGAAAACACTATGCTAAGTGAAGTAAGTCAGACTCATAAGAACAAACACTGTATGATGCCATTATTTGAAATATGTAGAATAAGAAATATAAAGAGAGGAAATATTTATCAGTAGTTATCAGGATATGAAGATAAAAGGAAAAGATAGTTTACTGAAAGGGTATTGCATTTATGTTTGGGATGATAAACTTAAAAACTAAATTGTGGTGACATATGTGTGAAACCAAAGTGTGTGAATGTGACCAATGTCATTGAATTGCAAGCTTAAAGTTGGTTGGAACAGTAACCTTTCTTTGGTGATATTCCTATGATATTTTGATTAATATTTTGCCACAATTACCAAAAAATGCAAACACATCCCAGAAAAAAAAGGTTTTTCTCTAGTTCCATGAAAAAAATTATCTTTAGTTGAAAATAATTATATTGCTAATAGAAATAGAAGATGAGAAAAATCACACTGTATGAAATCTTATGTACCATACATTGAGACAGTGAAACTTCAGAGGAATGCATGGCCAAGAGATAAATGAAATATTGTATAATATAGGTAAATGACTGCACACCTCTCAGAATGGCTAAAACAAAGACCCATGAGAATACCAAATGTTGGGGAAAATGTTGAAAAATTGGGTTACATATATATTTGATGGACATGTAAAATGGTACAGCCATTTTGGAAAAAAGTTTGGCAGTTATCTAAATAAAATTAACCATGAGATTACCTTATGACTCAGCACTTACACTCATGAGAGTTAATCAATTCAGGGAAATGAAAACTAAGATTCATATAAAAATGACATGTATGTTTATAATGGCGTTACTCATAATAGTGTAAGAGTAGAGTCAGTTCAGATTTCCTTCAGCAGGAGAATGATTAAACAGTAGTATATCCACCCATATCATAAAACATTCATTGGTGAAAAAAAAGAACAAGGAATTGATATATGCAATGACTTGGATATATCTTAAGGAAAGACTGTTGAGTGAAAAAAAAATCCCTAAAGATGATTGCTGTATAATTCCTCTTATAGAACAATATGAAATGATACTTTAGTAGTTGCCAGTTGCTTTAAACCATGAGAAATTCATGCAGTGAAGGAATCTGGGTTTATCTTGACTATAATAGCAGCTGTGTCCTGCTTGTGTTAGTTTTGCAAGGTGTTACCATTGAGCAAACGGTAAAGGATACATGGATTGCTGTATTATCTCTTACGAATGATTGTGAATTTACCAGTATCTCGGAATGAACAAGTTTAATTATTTTTAAAAGGATAATGCTAAGTTCATGCAACATGATAAATTTCTTGTTGTCTTTCTGATTCTAGACTTGCTCTTCTCTTTTTGCATCTTCTGTGGTGGCCAGAGATGAGTAGAGAGGGCATCTCCCTCTATGGAGGCAGGGGGGTTACTGACTGAGCCATAGGGAACATATACATAGTCCTTAGCCTGTTTCTTCTAGTCCCATAGTAGAGACTTTGAATATTTTGAGAAGTTTCTAACTTTTTGATATATCTGAATTTATGATATATAATACCAAATAGTTCTTTTTGGCTCTGTGCAACTTTCAATGTTTATTTAAAAACCTTATTGTCAAGTTTCATATTGCCAAATGTCAATATTCTAGAATTTTTATCTAGGTTTATCGTGACATTATGTATAGTTTTTTTTTTTTTCGTATCACTGCTCTCCGGCGGTGGAAGTAGGAGGCCCAGCCCCACTGCTGGAATTGAACCTCCGTCCCAGTGGGCCGCAGTCCACGCACAACCACTACGCCACCGGGGCTCAGCCCAACATTATGTATAGTTTTAAGAGATAAGTAAATTACCGCAGTTTTTGTTATTTGGTTAAAATAATTTCCATTGTGTAAAATGTCCTTTAAATATTCTTAGTAGGTAAGCATATCAATAATGTGGAAATGTGAATTTGTTTTATCTCTCTCTCTGATTAAAAGTTATTGCTTTATGACTTCCAAGGGAGAACTTAAGGTGCTAGGAGAAATTAATTGGTACAAATACAGAAGATTAGGGCTGAGCCCCGGTTGTGGTTGTGCGTGGGACTGCGGCCCACTGGGTTGGAGGTTCAAATCCAGCAGCAAGGCTGGGCCTCCTACTCCCACCACCAGAGGGTAGTGATGCCTTCCCCCGCCCCAAAAAAAAAATTAAATGCAGAAGAATTAAAAAATCCAGACTAGTGAATCTCAAGTTGTTTTCTGTCCAACCTGTACTCTAAGACCTTCTCAACACTAGAAAAAAATAATAAATAAATCTAAAGCCCTTGCTATTTAACAAACCCAAATCATCTTATAGGACAGGACTGAAATTCACTGAAATTCCTCCCCACCCCCAGTGATTTGTGTATAGGACCAGGTTAGCTGGTATTTCCTTTCATGGAGTGGCAGGTTGGTTCACACAGATGGCCTCCTTTCCTGTGGCAGGCTGACAAATAGCAATATACCACCAGGTCTAAACAGTAGCATTTTGAAACATGAGTTACATAATTTTCGAAGAAAGTCATTTTTTTTTATTTTGTCTCTTTGGGCATCACTGCTCTCTGGTGGTGGGAGTAGGAGGCCCAGTCTTTGCTCCTGTGGAGCCGCTGCTGGAATTGAACCTCCATCCCAGTAGGCTGCAGTCCTGCACACAACCACTACACCACCGGGGCTCAGCCCCAAAGAAAGTCAATTTACAAAGGAAATGCAACGTAAAAAATTATTCATTCGTAAAGAAAAATACCATCTTTGAGGTTGTGAGAGACAAAATAAACAATCCATTAAAATTACTGTCCTGCTACATTACAGAAATGTCTACTTCTTTAAATATTTCAGCACATTACAGCAAGATTGTCAGCTCGCGACTCAGTTTGGACTCGGTGGCACTCTAGGATGGAGTAGAGGCATCCCTGCGGGTTTCTGCGGCTGCAAGCCTTTACAGGAGCAGAGGTGCTAGGAGGTTCAAACAGAAACTAGTACCCTTGACTTGTACATGGGGAGTTTACATTTATATGAGGTGCTGTCTGCAGTATAGAGGTGAGCTACAGTTTAAACAAACCATTGTTTTTACTGCAGAAATAATTTGCTTCTGTTTGATATAGTTGAATGGGTTGTACTAGATCACATTGGGACAAAGATCTCAGTCCTGTTGGAAGTTAATTGAAACTCTGGGAAGTGTTTGCATGAGAGGTTCCTTTGGGTTACGTTTTGGACATTGCCCAGTGTCCCTAACACATTCATGCTGTAGACTCAAAATGTCTGAACAGCCAGATAAGAGGTTATTCCCTTGCATGTTGGAAGACTCACCCATTATCTCTATATAGTTAGGAATCATCTAGAAGCCTATCTAGACACTCCGCCACAGTCAATACCTTGGAATCCTGTCCTAGCATAGTGACTTAATCCTCAGTGCTTACTTTGAAACTAGATGGCTTCCTCACTGCTGTTTTTACAACCTCAAGTTACAAAGTCTGCAACTACCAGCATTCTTTCCTTTTTAGAGCCTTTATTCTGTTACCTCGACTTTTACTCAGACCTTTGGTCAAGAGGTAAACATCAAGGAAGTAGAGTAGATTTCTTGAAAATTTGTGTTCAAAGTTATTAAAAGCAGATGCTTTTCTGAGATTTTGTCCCTGGATTATTTTACACAGAAGTATACCATGATAAAATACTTTCACAATCATTTTATCAAAAATAATATTCAACTAATTACAAAGCTAACCTTATTAGACAGAGTCTCAGGAAATAGGTAATAAGTTATATTATTCTTTTTTTGGAGATAAACATTAAGGCTGACAGTAACAAGTGATTTAAAAATGATGATTAAGTTCCAGTTAAACTAGTCACTTGACAAGCATTTATGGAAAGTACTTGAGGAAACAGAAGTAGAGATAGTGATAATAACACATAACAAGACACACTTACCTCTTCTACTTCCATGTTTTCTTTGTAACACATATAATTAACAAGCCTTTGGAACCACTGGAGGAACATCTAGTAACACAGTTTAGGTAGAACTCTGTCTTCAGAATTTAGCTAATTATATTCTAAAATAATTTGGCAAATCAATAATTCTGCTGGTTTTTGAATACTTTAGAATAGTAATTTAAAATATATAGTTTGACAGAGAATTTGAGTTGCCATCCTTTCTTGGAAATATTACTCAGTCCCCTTCCAAGACATGCTTCTGTCATGGAAATTAGTGTTTGAATCCCCACAGGTAAACACAATCTTCCAGTAATTGAACATTACCTTGAAGTCTAATGATTTCATAAACCCATGGATTCGCCACTTTTCTTTACTAAACATCTACTAATGTATTACATAGCAAGTAAGATTATGGCCTGAAGATAAATGAATTTGAGCTTTTGTGGTAAAAAGATGAAAAATGTAAACATATCCTGGATGGACACTATTTAAAATACATATGTTTTTGGATATCAATCCTCTGTGTACATATGCATTGACTAGATCTTCGTTATGGGGAAGATATCAGTTTTTAGAACAAACCTGAGGAGCATATGTAGTTTCTCAACAATTTGATTCAAACATCTGTTACTTATCTGTTAGGCATATATACTCCCTGATCTAAGTAGGCTCCCAGGTAGGTTTGTGGCATAAGATTCATGGAAGATAAGTTAAATTTGATATTGAGGTAGACAACAAGTGGATTTCAGTATTTCATGACATATTTGAGATATACATTTGCTAATATATATATACACATATATATTCCCCTTTACCTGAAATTCAAATTTAATTGGATATACTGCATCTCTTTGTCAATCTGGCAACCTTACTTCTAAAGACTTTCTATCATGATACTCTGTTCTGATTTCACTCTTGCCTTACTACTACTTGATAGTTCCTTATTCATGGAGTCCTAAATAGCTTCCTGTCGACCTTCCTTTACCAGGATCTAAGTTCTACTAGAGCAGGAGCCCTATCTGTTCTATTCCTCACCTCTGCACTCCAGGAAAAAGATGAAACTGTCTACTTCTATCATGATGAAGAACCTCAGAAACCCAAAAGGGCAGTTCTGCTCTGACCTACAGGGTTGTTATATGTCAGAATGAATTTGGTGGCAGTCAATTGGCTGTTTTTTTCTTTGTCTGTTTGATAATAGCAAAATCTGGTGGTGCTGCTGAGTAAGCATCGAACTGATAACTGCAACCTGTCTGCTCTCATCAAGATTAACAGTCTTAGAAACCCTGTCTAAAGTCAATCTGAGGTAGACTTGCTGACATTAAGTTTGGGTTTTGTAGTACCAGAATGTTGAACACTATTTAGCACATACTAGGCATTTGACTGTATGGATCGTAACAAAGAATAGAAAGCCCCGAGAAGAGTGGGAATTCCAGAATGCTTAATGGAGCTCATGTGGAAATTGTCCGTGGATCAAGAGGCAGTTGTAGGAACAACACAAGGGGATGCTGCATGAATTAAAACTAGGAAAGGTGTGTCCTCTCACCATACTTGGTCGGTCTGTATGCTGAGCAAATGACCAGAGAATCTGGATTGTATGAGGAAGAAAGCTACATCAGAATTAGAGGAAGCCTTGTTAGCAATCTGCTATGTACACATGACACAACTATGCTACCTGGAAGTGAGGATTTGAGGCACTTGCTGGTGAACACCAATGGATTTAGCCTTCAGTATGGATTATAACTCAGTGTAAATAACAACTCAATGACAATTAGATCAATAGGCAGCATCAGGATAAGTGGGGAAAATGTGGAACTTGTCAAATAATATGAAAATATTGTTTTGCTTGCATTCACAATCAATGCTCACTGAAGTCAAGAGAACAAAAGACATGTATTGGGTAAATCTGCTATCCAAGACCACTTCAGAATATGAAAAAGCAAGTACATTACTTTGAAGACAAAATGGCGTCTGACTCTAACCATTCAGTTGTCTCATATGTATGTGAAAATTTGACATGAAAATGAAAGACAAGAATTCATGCATTTGAATTGCGGTGCTCAGGAAGGCTATTGAAAATACTGCTGTGGCAGTTATATAATCTCTTCTCAACTAGAGAAAAGGGGAGGAGTCTAGCCTGTCAATCAGGTTATAGTTTGATGACCTCATATGAGGGCTTGTTGGAGTTAAATAACTCACTGGAGACCAGACCCAGTCTCTCTGCCTTCTCTTTCCTGCTGTTGAGAGCTGGAGAGGACACATGGAGACCTGCACCAGCACTGGGATGCTTCCACTGCCACAGCTTCCACTGCCACAGACCTTCTCTCTGCCCACTGAATCTTTTTACATTCAGCATCATTGCATGTATTGCATGATTCTAAAGAGGAATATATGGACTAGTATTGGGCATATGGGCTTGCATCGAACTTAGAGACTTGGTCTGGACTGGGCTGAGATGTTTTCTCAATGTACAGTTGCTGTTTTATATAAAAATCGTTCTTATACACATATGGGTGTCTATGAATTTGTTCCTCTAGTCAATGTGGATTAACACTGCTTCTAAAAGGGCAAACAAATCTGTTTTGGAAGAAGAATAGCCTGAGTACTTTTTACAGGCAAGGGTGGTGAGAACTCATCCTACATACTTTGGACATGTTTTCAGGAGAGACCATACTCTGGAGAAGGGCATCGTGGTTGGTAAAGTGAAGGCGTAGCAAAAAGAGCATGCCCTCAATGAGGTGGACTGACATAGTGGCTACAGTCTTGGGCTCAAGCATAGGAACAATTGTGAGGATAGACTGGGTCCCAGCAGTCTTTCCTTCTAATATGCACAGAGTCTCTTTGGTTGGCAACGGACTCGGCAACACAAAAGAGCACATTTTCTACACTCTTCTTTAGGTGAATATCCAAACCTGCTGCGTTCCACCCCACCCTAGGATTGTCAAGGCTGTAAATCTTTGCCTAAGAAGACTGCCACATCTTTCTGCTGCAGATGAACTGGTGCGTTTCAACCGGGTGATTGAATCCACATTTTCAAAAAACAAAGGTTAATTCCAAAGATAGCATTTTTAAGCTGAAATACCTTGCACTTTGTAAAAAGCCTCTCCTTTCATGGAATTCCACCATCACACTGTAGTAGTATAGTCAATTATTTGGTGCTTCCCACTGTCTCCTACATGTCTTCTAGGATAAAGAAGGAACCATGAAATCCAATGTCAGAATGAAAGACCTCAGCGTGACCATTCCAGAGAGTGCTATTTAGTTAATTTTGGCAAAGAGTATAAGGAATATCTACTTTTCCAACTATGCATTTGAACTTTTAAAAGTTAATAAAACATCTAGCAATGTAACAAAAGTTAAATCACAGGCAACTATCAACAATTGTGTGCTAGACTAACATTTTATTTATATTTTTAAGGACTTAAGTTTTTAAAAGTAAAAAGAAAAACCTTCTCAAACCAACAAACAAGTATTTAAAAATTTCACAGTAAGTCTTCTACTAGAAAACCCTAGTATAGTGTGTAATTCTATTCTACCACGAATTAACCCCTAACAACAACTATCTATGCATATTTTGGAACTTTTTGTAAACAAAGTATTATATATAATTCATTAAAAATTTAAAAGTCCTTAAATAAATGACTGGGCTTACAAAGTAATCTTTATGATTATTGAAGGGGGATAAATTGGTAGGTGTTTCTTATTCATTCAAATATATTAATTAAAAATGTTTTCATAGGATATAAGCTTCAATAGACATTTATCTTATAGATAGACTATAAAGAGCAATGTTATCTTTTTCACAATAAGCTTCCCCATCTTCTTTGGGTGATGTTGGTTAAGGATTCTCCAGGCAAAATGATTTTAGTAAATTTAAAAGTTGAGCAATTCTGAGAGGAATTCAATCAATAGCAACTGATGTTGAATGATTCAGACTTCCTTCTGCATCATTGTCAGAAGTAAGGGTCAAAGGATTTTAAATGACCTACAATTTCCTAAAGTGTCCTGTATTTATTTGGAGGAAGCCAAAATGGTAGTGTTTTTTAGTGTGTATACGTGCACAGAACCAAAAAAAAAAAAAGAAGAAGAAGAAGCACATAATCGGCCCTCGAAAGACTTTATTTAGCACTGCCCTTAAACGGTAAGCATGCTAAGGGTAGGGCATCACGAGTTTGCTTCTAAAATACCAATGTTTTAGTTTTCAGCAAACGAATCAGCTATGATTATCGCATGATATTTAGAATTTTGACTAGGGATGTTTGGCTTGGCAGTTTTAAGGTGCCTTGGCACAGTCACAGAATCGCTCAGTGGGTGAGAGCGGCTGGGTTATGCCTGGATAAATTAACGGGAGGGCAGAAGATTGGTGAGTGGCTGTAAATGGCAGGCACTGGACTAGCCAACGCCGTGTGTCGGGGCGGGTCTCCTGCGGCCCGCTCGGTGTGTGAGCGCGTGCACAGTCACGGGTAAAGCTCCCTTCCTGTGGTTGCACGGAGCTGGAACCAAGTGGGCAGGGTGTCGCCGTGTGGGGCTCTGAAATCTCAGAAAGCTTCCTTTCCCACCGCTTTCCGCTGAGTCAGATACAGCCATGCGCCGCAGGATCTGCAGGCCTTTGTGTTCGGATTATTTTACTAGCTGAAAAAAGCCCCACCCTTCTGCTGCACAAACAGAACAGTTTGTCCTTCCAGGAGGTCTGTACTTTGACCACACGCTGGGATTTTAAAGCCGCCTCACAGACTCGGCCCCCTGTAATTGTAAGGTGTTCCGCTGAGTAAGTGTCACGGTGTCGCCACACAGATTCACAATGATAGCATAAGCCGGGCTCCCATTGCTACTGGAGGTTTTGAACAGCAGCAACTTATCACTTTGAACAGGTTCAGAAATTCAGTCACCAGAAGAGCTTGGGGAAAGAAAAGAAGGTAGAAGGGTTGGAGGAGAGACAAAAGTAATTTTTGTTGTTGTTGTTGTTGTTGCTGTTTTTGTTTTTTTAGGCATCACTGCCCTGGTGGTGGGAGTAGGAGACTCAGCCTTTGCTCCTGTGAGCAGGAATTGAACCTCCATCCCAGTGGGCCGCAGTCCCGCGCACAACCACTACGCCACCGGGGCTCAGCAAGTAATTGTTTTTTTTAATCGGGAAAAATCCTTCCTTTTTTCTTTTTGAAACAGCACATTTTCATTTCCTTCAAGTACTGATTTTATATAGTAGCATCGTAAGTGACGCATTGGTCTACAGGGTCGTGTGAAAGAAACGAGGGAATGGAAGACGTGAGTGGAGACTGAGCTTGGATGAGAGCAGAAGCAGCAGGCTGGAAGGGTCAATCTCACTGTCCCTGAAGTTTCAGACTATAAATTTCCCCTTAGAGTAGCTAGTGCGTTGGACCTGCTGTCCCTATAGTTAGCAACTCACTGTTGGTAACACCACCAGAGGTCCTCGATTTGGGAGCTCAAAATGTAATTGAAGTCTCCACAGGCATTCAGCATCCACTGAGTTTCTTCTGACCATTGGTTTGTAAGAAGCTTTGCCATTAAAGGGGGTGGGGGTGGGGGGTTTCCTATGATTCCTTTGGCCAGCCCATACAGGGACAGTCAAGCCCATACAGGGGAATTTAACTGCTTATTCTCTTGATGGAAATTGGAGTGATTGGGTCATGTGATCAGGAGAAACTCCAAACAAAGTCTGAGGGTCTGAACCAATTTTGTAAGCTTTTTAAACCCACAGATGTGTGGTTGGCCCCTTTCTCACTTCTAGACTCATGCCTGCAACAATGAGGAATTGATCTGTCACCGGTTATGATTTTGTGACAGTTGTCCTCTGTCCTCCTTATGTAGTCACATGACTGCATCTGCGGACAGTATTATGGCCTCATGCAGATTATTTTCCTCATCTGATGATTAGTTTTTGCCTTCATCTTGTCTTGTTCCTGTTTAAGACTGAAGAAATGTGCCTTTATAAATTATATTTGAATTTGGGTGTTACCACTAGCAACCCAAGTCTCTGCTGCTCACTGATGATCTTTATAAAATTTAGTTGTAATTGAAATTTCTTTATATGGCTCTGTTAGGTAGGATAGCATAAGGACCCGGGCATCCATTGTGCGTGCTCAGAGTTTTGAGATAGTGACCAGGAAAGGGTGGTACACTGCACATGCTCAGAGATTTGAGTTTCCGTCCAGGAGGGCTGCACCTTGATTGGCCCACCTAGTTCAACCAATAGGATCAACCATGGTTGTCAATCACACCTCTCTATTAAAGAATTGAAAAGGCCAAAGGTTTTGCTCTGGCACATACTTTGTGATTTTCCTAAGCAGCTTCCCGGCAGGCAGATGAGGGTGAGGGACCTTCTAGGTGCCTCTGTAAAACTGAAGCTTCTTCTAACTTTCATACAACTCGTTTAGGTCACAAACCAAGCCTTCATCTCATGGGGAGCCAAGGACCAAGGCCTATTTCTCCTCGAGAGACCTAGTAGCTCTTTTATCTGTGTCTCTGAAACCCCCACCAACTGATGACGTGGTGGGGTATCCGTTAGGCATCTCACCACAAGGTCAGCAATTCAAAACTATTCGTTGCCATGACTTCCTACTTCATAAAGATTTATAGTCTTGGAAACCAATGGGAACATTTCTGCTCTGCCCTATAGTGTTTCAATTAGCAGGCCTCGATTGGCTGGCAGTGAATTTTTGAGTATAAGAGCCATTGCAGAACCATGAAGAAAGAGACTTACTGAGGCCATCGGGAAGGAGAGCTACCAGTGCAGCACCTTGGAGACCCCTCGCTGCTTCCAGGGTGGAGTCAGCAGAAGTCAGGCCAGGCCAGGCAACATTAGACAGAGGAAAAAGCAATGCCAAAGCTGTGGGACCATGAGGCAGGGCAGCAGCAGGGGGGTGAGGGGTAGGGAGGTAGGAGGTGGCTTTCTGACCCATGGGAGAAGGCTGAGAAGCTGAGGACCAGAGAGACACTTACTTGGCTGTTGTCTGCTAAGAGACAACAGAGTAGACTCAAAACTGTGATCTTACTACTTTCTGATCCTGATTTGTGGTAATTTGTACATTTCCCTGATAAACTCCCTTAATTATGAATCTTGTCCGTGAGTTCTGTGGCTGCATCAACGGATGACCAGCCCCAACATAAAAAGGAGTGTGTTGGGAAGAATGGTTTGTGTCAGAATAGGTAAAGAAAGTTGCATGGGGGGGTATGTCTAACCTTTCTTGTGGTAATTGGCTTTGGGCTGGTGTAGGGGTCAGCGAACCGTAGCCCCTTGAGTTTGGTTCTTCCAGGTGCAGGTTGGCACGTACAGTGAATCCCATTTTTGTTGCCCGTAGCCAAAATCGGCAGGAGGGGGTGGTCTTTGGTCTCTGGGAGACACAGTGCAGGGGAGACTCGCTGGTTTTAGGCCCCAGTGAGCCAGTGCCCGCAGTCAGCTCCGCAAATCGCACTGCACTGGGGAAGCTTCTGAATTACCTGTGAAGCTGCCAAGCCTGCCCTCCAGTGCAGGATCTACGGGGCCCTTTGTCCAGTCAATTGTAGAGAGAGTTTTCTTTGTTTGGTGTTGGTGGCTTTATTTTAAAATGAAATGTTTTTTAGATGCCCCGTTTGACATGGTTACTGAGAAAAAAAACAAGAAACAGAAGATGAAAACCGGGAATTTAAAGTTGAATGGACCTAGACTTTCGCATTTATCAAAACTTAAATGATCTTCCAATCTCTTATTTGTAAGGAAAAATTGGTGCATAACAAGAAATCAAATTTGGAGAGACACTTTACAACTAAACATGTGTGATTTAGTAAGAAATATCCTGTTGGTGATGCAAGGAAAAAAGCAGTTGAGGAACTTCAGAAGAGTCAAGGAAAATCAAGTTCTATATTTAGTCACTGTATGCTTACCTTCCAACAATGTTAATTTTGCAAGTTTTGTGCTTAGTCCAGAGATTGTTAAGAGAGAGAAAACATATGCAGATGGCAAATACATAAAATGTTGCTTTGTAAATGCATCAGAAGAGTTATTTAGGGATTTTAAGAACACAGAAGATACTCTGAAAAAAATTAAGCAGTTGCCATTGTTTGTTAAAATAATGAAAGATAGAATAGTCAAAATGTCTTCCAATATAACCAACCAGCAAGTTGAAGATCTTAAATTGGTTTCAGCTTTATCAATAGCAGTTGATGAGTCTTGGGACATAAATGATACAGCACAAGTTTCACTTTTTGTAAGGTTTATTTCAACTACGGGTCCTAAAGAAGAACTTTTAGGATTATTGCCACTCAAAGTTCAAACATGTGGAGAGAATATAGCAAATGCTGTAACAAAGAGCATTGGAAAACATCATATTCCACTCTATAAAACTGTCTCTATTTCAACAGACAGGGCAAAAAGTATGACCATGGTAAAAAATGGTTTTGTTGCTATTATGAAAGAAAAAATTAATCACAAGCTACTCAACCATTGCATCATACATCAAGAAGCATCTTGTGCACAGCCATTTCCAGAAGAAATTTGCAGTTATGCAATTGGTGATTAAGATTATCAACTCCAATATAGCTAAAGCTCTTAATTATCACCAATTTAAAGAATTTTTAGTTGAATTGGAGAGTGAGTACGCAGGCCTCCTGTTGCATAACTTTCTAAGAGATGCAAAGCCATTGTTCACATTAGTGACTGTCAGTCATTGTCACAATTTAAATTTCTGTATATTGTAAGGAATTTAAGTTTATCAATAATTAATATCATTATTAAGTATGTTTTCAAATTTTATTCAAAGTCTTAGTTGAATTAAGACTTAAAACTTTAAGTAAAGCTTAGTAAGTTAATTTTAGGAAACATTATGGAGTCTCCTTTGGAATTATAATAAGATCATTCCCCAGATCTGTCTCCCCCAAAGTTATGCCAAGTGTTAGAAGTTGTTTGTCAGCACTTGGTGGGAGATCAGATGCTTAGAGATAGCTTCCCTGAAGGCTCCAGTCATCCTGATGCTGTTGTCTGCCACAACAGGTAGGGCTCACTCCCTGCTGTTAGGACAAAGGACACTTCCCCTGAACACTTGGCTAACTCAAGTCTCTAGCTCCAGTAATCAAGGTTAGGCCGCCATTATGAGTCTGGGGTCTGCCCATCTTGTTACATATGGGACCCCAATACCTCCCCTTCCTATTGCGTATGTCCCTCTTTTGTTCCCCTCATCGCTCTATAACCTATAGTGCAACCCCTTTCTGTGATGTGTGGTTACCTGTAGTCACACCCCCCCAAATTGATATAAGCCTTGGTCAGCAATAAGGAAGCTCTCTCAGTAGCCTCTCTTCCCCCAACTCCTCTCCCTCGCCTCCGTCTGTTCTCTCTCCCCATGCCCTCGCCTCCTGCTCTCCGCCTCCCCCATCCCCGCTCTTCATGTGGACCACCAAGTGGGGCCGAGGTGACACATGGACACATGGAATGTGTCTGACTTCATTATTTCTATCTCATATTCTCTTTGACTTTGCTATAACCTTTACTTATTATCTCTGTACAATTGTACCTGCCGGACCCGTGATGATATGTTAGGGACTGGCTCCCCTGACAGTGTCGAGAATTGAGAAAGATATGTTGAGATGGTTAAGAATACCCCTATTAAGTTAAAAGCAATGCACCTTCCTATATATTTTAAGTTTAAAAAATTTGGCTCTCAAAAGAAATTTCAACCGCTCTTTGGTTAGTATTTGGCTCAGTTGACTAATAAGTTTACCCACCACTAGCCTGGTGCAAAGATGGATTCTCTTCCCTTTTATACCCAAAGGAGGACAGATATGGCTCCGACACTGTTTTTTGGCAGACAGCAACACCTTTTATTGAATGGTAATTACAGGCCAACTATGCTACATGTTTCTGTTCCATTTTCTCACCTAATTCTCAGTACAACTTTCTGAAGTATCTTTTGTAATCTTCCTCTGACTAATGAGGAAAAAGAGACTTAGAAGTGTTATTTCTTTAGAGATGGCTACACGTGTAATAACAGGGAGAACTGAGGTTAAAGGGGCTGGGGAATCTCCAGAGTTCAAGATCTCAACTACTAAGAAGTTCAGCCCATTAATTACCACACTAGCTTTTATGTGAGGGAGGGATGAGGCAGCAGTCTGGTTGCATCCGGCACCAGAGATGGTGTTTTGAAGTGTTTGTCTGGAGAGCATGCGGTTTTATTTAGATCGGACACTTATTTGGGGGGTAGGGTGGAGCGAAGTGGAGAATAGGGCTGAGAGATATGATGGCACGGCTAAGCATCTCTTCTCACTGTCCCAGTAAAGGACTCCCTAACCCCCAGTTAGTATACTCCATCCACCTAACCCCCTCCTCTTCCCTTAGCTGAACCATTGCTGCCGGGTTGTTTCTCTGCCCTTCTTTATGAATCACTTTTCCCCTCCAGCCAAGCAGGTCTTACTGTCACACCCTCCCTCTTCTCCCTGAAATGAGCACTCACTTTTATCAAACCCTTCTTCAAAGTGAATCTCTAATATGATGAATCATTATTGACAATTTTCTAGAACTAGAACTTAGACTAATCTTACTATTATTTTTTTAACTAATCTTATTATTTTAACTACTTATAAGAAGGCTCATTGGATCTGTCAGAAAGATACTAAAACTTTTGATTTATGTATATTTATGCTTTTAAAATTTAATTATAAGCTGTAATATGAGTCAAACATTGATACAAATCACACATTGGATGAAGCCTGAAACTGAATACAGACAGTCCTAAAAAGAGTGTTGTTGTTATTATTCTTGTTGTTGTTAGCTGTTTAATCACTCTTTAGAAATCCTCATTTTTTTTTTCCTTTGGGCACACCATATTTGTTTGATTTTCTTTTTATCTCATTTATTGCTTCTGTAGTTCTCGTTTCTTGGCAAATTTTTCCTCTATTCAACTACAAAATACTGAAGTACCATGAATTTGGACTGTGGTCTTTCTTGTCTGTCCCTTTTCTATCCTTTTCTGGTACCCTGAATTAATAGAAAAATCCTTGATGCTAATGATTCTAAAATTTCCATCTCCAGACCTGATTTCTTCCCTCGTTTTAAATGTCTCATCTACATCTCTTTTTAGATATACAATTAAAGTGATGATTATATGCACAAAGAAAGACTTTAATTTTCTCTTAAAGCTATTTCTCATTCTCCATTCTAGTTCATTGTAAAACTATTCGTGCTCTTGTGCCAGCCAGAATCTTCGTATTTTCTTGGCA